>JAJJBR010002067.1:0-17313 GCA_022817965.1 Solanum lycopersicoides
TAGGAGGCTCGGCTGCTGTGCACCCTGTGATTAGGCCTAGGTTGAGCATTACCTCCATCCTGACCTCTGTTCTGTGGGCAGTCTCTAACCATGGCCCACTCTTACCGCAACGAAGCAGGCATTAGTGCCCTGTCTGCACTCTCCACTGTGAGCACGGCCACACTTAGCACAGTCCTTTCTGGATGCTGCATCTCACCTCCATTGCCCTTCTTGGGCTCAGGTCTGCCTCCTTATAGGTGCTGTACTCCTCTGAAAGTTAGAGTTCCCAGAACTCTGTTGCCCCTTTTTGAACCTGGGCTGCTCACGGACGCCAAAATTGTTTCTGTGGCCTCCATGGCTGGGACCTGCCTGATCTTGAGGCTTAGGCCTCCTAGCATCACGAACGCCCCTCTTCTTGCGGCTGTCCTCTACCTGCTGGACATGCACCATCAACCTGGAGAGGTCCATGTTATCATGGAGCATCGCAGACCGACACTCCTCCTCCAGATCTCCGTTGATTCCTGTGAGGAACCTGCTCATCTCATCCCTGCTGTTAGATACAGCATACCTGGATAGTTTAACAAACTTCAGTACTCATCTCATCCTTGCTGTTAGATACAAGGAAAGTAGCATACCTGGATAGTTTAACAAACTTCAGGGAATACTCCCTGACTGTCATTGATCCCTGCTTAAGGTTGATAAACTCCTCAACCTTGGCCTCCCTCATCTCCCTGGGAAGAATCTCTCCAGGAAGGCTGTCTTAAACAGCTCCCAAGTGATCGGAACTCCGCCCAAAGCTCGGCTATCCTGCCACATCTTGCACCAAGTCTGTGCAACATCCTTGAGCTGATAGGAAGCCAGCTCAGCCTTCTCAGTATCTGTGGCCCCCATAGCCACCAAAATCTTATGCACCTCGTCCACAAACTCCTGGGGATCCTCTGAAGTCTTAGACCCTGTGAAAATAGGAGGATTCATCCTCGTGAAGTCTCTCAGCCTGTCAGCCATGCTACGAACCGGTGGGTTCTCCCTCTGAACATTCTGCCGGTTGACCTGGGCAGTCATGGCCTGGGCCTGCATAGTGATGGCCTGTGCCATCTGGGCCAGAGATGCCCGCACCTCCGCATCAGTCAACCCAGCTGGGTTAACCGGCATAGCCACTCCTTCAGCTGGAGCCTGGGGTGGAACCTGATTTCCCCAGCAGCTGCTCCTCCTCTCCTCTGACCAAGTTCTCCTAGTATTCATTCTCTGAAAACAAAAGAATTGATGTTAGACACGCTCATAACACCAAGAAATCAGACATTAGGAAAAGCACGATAAGATCAGAAGAAGGGAAATTTTCCTACGCATCATGCAGTCTCTAATTCAGGATAGTGGTGCACTTCACTACCATGACTTAGAAACTACTCAATGTGGTTGATGTGAACTTATTATCCTTGGAATTTAACCTAGTGCTCTGATACCAACTTTGTCACGACCGGAATCTAGACCCCAGACGACACCGGCGTCGTTGACCTCTCAGAGGTCGCAGACAAGCCTACTTACGTCATTCTCACTTCATATAGGTTAATTTTAGCGGAAAATTTGAAATTGTTTGTTTCTTTTCATGCATAAAGGTCATTCTACTTACATTCATAATGTTCACAATCAACCACCTAACATTAAGATTATCAACTGAAAGAAATAGTTCAATACTACATTAAATGTATAATTGCCAAAATGGCACCAATACAATGTCTGAAATAAAAATGGAAAGAAACACTAGTGGAACATACTCCACTAGCTAAAGCCTACATCTAAGCTAGATAGTAACGGTAGACATCCTCGAAAGCATGAGGGCCTACCAAGTCCGGATGAAAGCTCCACGTCCGGATAGCTGCAACGTCAACCTGTAAGCTCTAGCGTCCACCTGTGCCTGCACCTAAAAATATAGAGTTGTATGGGATTAGTACACACTTGTACTAAGTATGGGTATATGCAAGCACACACCAAGGACATGCATGAGTAAGAATAGCTCTTTCCTAACAACATGATTATGGAAAGTCAAGTCAGTGGACTTGCCAAATTGGGATTAGGAAAGTGAGTGAGCTTCCCAAATTTGGATTAGGAAAGTTAGTGAGCTTTCCAAATTTGGATTAGGAAAGTCATGCCATGAGAGTAACATGCATCATCATACTTATCATATTGCACACAACACATAACATCTTACACATAGCACATATCATATTGCATATAGCACATAACATCTTTCATATCATTCATTCATATGCCATGAGACCTTGGAATCATGGACTTAACATCAAGACTTCCCAAAATGAGGGCTCAACATATGGGACCTCAACTAGGGAGCCTTCTTTAGCAAACACAGAGTCTGCTTCATTCATTCATACGTACTTCATTTCATTCATTCATAAGCTAGTGTAAACACCAGCTATACCTAGGATGTAGTTTAAGACTCTCATCGGGTTTGCTGTGCAATGATCAAGAATAACCTAGTGTTATTACTTGAGTCTAGCTCACCTCTTGATTATCCTATCCTAACACCTTTGGTATCGTTCATTTCATTATGTGCATCATTTGAGGCTGGCCTCATTCATTCATTGGGAACTTTAACTTTAACCGACATAGATCATGTGAGCATCATGAAATCCAGTGTCTCCCCCACACCGAAAAGAGGTGGAATCACCGGCCAAAGTGACCCAAAACATGCTAGCGTACATGGGAATTGAACCCCGCCAGATCCCTATATTGGCAGTATAGGTTCGAAGACTAGGAGATATAAGGAGACCCATACCCGGCATGCCGGACAGTCTCATCTCATGAGAGTTACGTGAACCTCCGCCCTTCCCGAAAGAAGGCATCACCGCTCATAGCTAGTCTATTGGTGCTCAGTATAAAGTTCCATTTCATTCAACTCATACGTCATGGAAGCTGGCTTCTAGTATGAGGACATCAAAGCTCAATAGATGATTTCTCATCTCATCATTAGTATTAAGTATACATTATTCTCAATACTTTCATTAGAGTGTTCATAGAGACTGGTCTCTTCATTAACTTTACACTCTCATAGGTGAGTACGTTTTGGTAACATTTACTTAGGCTCATTTGAGATTGCTCTCATCTTTTACATTAGCCTCTTATCATGTTGTCACCACATTCATTAACTTTAGCACATTGCTCTTCATAATTACTCACCCCTTATTACGTGAATGTTCATTTCATCATATGCCAATGCACTTGGCCATTTAGTGTGTTTCACACTCTTACTTAACCCTTCTAGGGTTTCATCATTTCATTACATACATCTTAGGTTCACTTATTTTTAAACGTATGTTAGACTTATGGGTCTATACATACAAGCCATGAGGCTTCATTCATAGTTCGTTTAAGTGATTCATATCTTCCTAAGATTATGTGGTACAAGACTTATGCATCTTGTATGTATGCCAAGATCTCGATTTCGATCTAAGTAGGCAGCATTATTCTTGAATATTTAATTCACGTATGACTTATGTATCAATACGGAATTTGGGCAAGGGAACCCGGTTTCGAATCCCTTGGACAACACTTTACATTTTTCTTTTTATTTAATTTCGGTCCACATGACATTGGGACCCTAGATCGAGCCCCAACATCAACATTTCCTTTTTATTTCTATCCTTTGAAAATTCTCTTCCTTGGCCGAGGGGTTGTGGGATCGAACCCCCACAGCCCCTTTTTTTTTTATTTATTTTTCCTTGACTATTTCGAGTTGACCATGAGGTTGTGGATCAAACCCCACAACCTCACTTTATTTTTCTTTAATTCTCCTTTACTGCCTAGAGGTCTGGGTTCGATTCCCACGCCTCACATTCTTTTCTTTTCATTTCTTTAATTCTCCTTTACTGCCTAGAGGTCGTGGGTTCGATTCCCACGCCTCACATTTCTTTTCTTTTCATTTTTCCTTAAGCTGTCTGAGAGGTTGTGGGTTCGAATCCCACTCCTCTCATTTCTTATTTTCATAGCTTATTTTCCAGCCAAGACCATGGTTCGAATCCCCTTCACCACATTCCTTTTTACTTCTTTATTTTCATGGTTTTTAACATGGTGAGGTCACGGGTTCAATCCTCCATGACCTCACTTGTTTTAATTCATTTTTCACAACATTTTGAACCCTCTTAACTTGACCGAAATTCATCACTTGAAGCTGGAAAATTTTGTAGTTTTTCAGCATATTTTCATCAAGTTACACATTAGTTCTTAGGGAAATTTCATAGTGCATTTAGAACGTTTTAGGTGCATTTTCATGGATTCGTTTAGCCAAGAGATTATCACTCAACTCAGCCTTATTTCATTTAATATGAACATCACGATTTACATAAACATGTGTACATGAAATACAAAGAACTATCATGCCATTTCAAGCCCTAAACCGTAACTAGTAGCCATGACAACACACCCAAACACACGTAGTTACATTTTCGGAAAAATATCAACATAATTCACATAATTCCGAGCATACATATAAAAACATAATCATCACGAAAACATGTTTCATCCCTAGTTTTCTACCAGCAAACATAACCAACCTATGATTCAATGGGAGCTAGTGACAGGGACATGCAACGGGAACAATCCTAGTTTTCGGATTATAATTGACTGAATCTTAAGGGGTCTCTTGGGAAAGGGACCAAGAGAGAAGAGAACCCATACCTTTTTGACGTTCAAACCTCGACTTGATACCCAAAGAACTCCTCCAAACACACGTCCAACACCAAAGTTCAACACCAAACTCGACGGAAACCTTCTCTTTGCCTACGTGATTGATTTCGTTGTTTGTTTTTATTTTCGTGTGAGTTCTTCAAGTGTGAAGAACTTGGTTTATCTTTCTGTTCTTGAATTTATTTTGGCAGAGAGAACGTGAAAGAAAGAGAGAATGATCGTGTGTTGAGAGATAGGTGAGAGGAGAGAGTTATATTAGGCTTAGGAGTCTAGTTTAGGACTTAGTCAAATAAGATTTAGTTAATTATTAATAAAATCTGATTTCCCTTTTATTTTAAATCACCAATAAATAATAAATATTAATTAATTACATTAATTTACCAACTTAAATAAAAACAACTTTAATTCATTGCTTCCACCTAGGTTCGAACCCGGGTGGAGCAAGACTTCACTTCAAAGCCAATTTTTGGCCCTCTCTCCCCAAAATGCCCCTCCACCTTATTAATTAAATAATTAATTATATATTTAGGGTAATTACGATACTACCCTTAGCCTGGAAAAAGACCATTTTACCCCTAGACCCCCAAACCTAAGATTTTCCCTTTTTAAGTCCGGTAAAGATTCATTCGAGTAAATCTTCGTATTCGAGAGCCCTACATGGCTGGACCCAACCTTTCCTAGCTCAAATAACTCCCCAAGTTAGTTGGCTTGGCTGTAGCAAGGGTTCGAGGTCTGGTTCTACGCGCATCAATCCGTGTGAACCCGGTCTAATCGTAGGCATTCTAGACACATTAAGCATTACTTATCATATCCATTTTTAGGGTTGTTACATTATCCCCCCTTAGGAACATTCGTCCCCGAATGACACTACTAACTATCTAGCACAATGCCAGTCATAACATAACATAATCACTATGCACAGTCAAGCAATAGCAACAAAGAATGGAGAGATAAGGAAACTTAGACTTAAGAGTAGGAAGTCTAACCTCAAGAGCTGAAAAGATGAGGGTAGCGGGATCTCATATCGGCCTCAGCCTCCCACGTAGCACCCTCAACAAGATGATTCCTCCACAATACCTTCACTGTGGCAATCTCCTTGTTCCTCAGCCGCTTGACCTGTCTGTCTAAGATCTCAAGGTACCTCCTCGTAGGACAAGTCTTCATCGACCCCCAAACCTTCCACAGGTAGAATCGATGCTGGATCACCTAGGCACTTCTTTAACATGGATACATGAAAGACTGGATGGACAGAAGCTAGCTCCGCAGGCAATGCCAACTCATAGGCCACCTCACCCACACGCTGTAGGATCTCGTATGGCCCAACATACCTCGGACTCAACTTCCCCTTCCTGCCAAACCTCATCACCCCCTTCATAGGTGATATCTTTAGATAGACCTGGTCACCAACATCAAACTCTAAGGGCCGTTTTCTGTTATCTGCATATGACTTCTGCCGACTGTAAGCAGTAGCCAACCTGTCCCTAATCACTCTGACCTTCTCTAAGGCCTCATGAATGATCTCTGGACCCAAAATGGATGACTCTCCAACCTCGAACCACCCAACTGGAGATCTACACCTCCTACCATACAATGCCTCAAACGGTGCCATCCCAATGCTGGAGTGATAGCTATTATTATAGGAGCACTCTATCAAAGGCAGATGGTCGTCCCAACTACCTATGAGGTCAATCACACACGCTCTCAACATGTCCTTCAATGTCTGAATGGTGCGCTCTGTCTGCCCATCAGTCTGAGGATGAAAGGCAGTACTAAGCTTTACCTGCGTGCCTAAGCTCTTCTTGAAAGATCTCCAGAAATATGAAGTAAACTGAGCTGCTCTATCTGAAATGATAGACAAAGGAATCCCATGCCATCTCACAATCTCATCAATGTAGAGTCTCGCATAATCCTCGGCTCTGTAAGTAGACTTCACAGGGATAAAGTGGGCAGACTTAGTCATCCTGTCCACAATAACCCATATGGAGTCATGCTGTCTCCTAGTCCTCAGAAGACCAACCACGAAGTCCATATTAATGGCCTCCCACTTCCAAGTCGGAACCTCTATAATCTGAGTAAGACCGCAGGGTTAAGATGTTCTGCCTTAACCTGCTGACAATTAGGACACTTGGCCACATATTCTGCAATGTCCTTGTTCATTCCATCCCACTAATAAATCTGCTTAAGATCATGATACATCTTGGTGGAACCTGGATGTATGGAATATCTGGAACCATGGGCCTCTGCAACAATCCTGGTCCGCAAATCATCCACATCTGGTACACACAGCCTGTCCTGGTACCTAAGTATGCCGTAAACTACCAAAGCAAAAGACTCATTCATTTTTATCAACACTGAGTCCTTTAGCTCCATCAACACAGGATCGAGATGCTGACCCTGCTTGACTTCAACTACCAAGGATGATTCAGAACTAGGATGAACTGAAACACCCCCACTAGTAGAGTCAACCAATCGCACACCCAGTCTGGCCAGTCTGTGTACATCTTTCACCAACTCCTTCTTCTCATCCTCAACGTGGGCTATACTTTCCATGCTCATCCTGCTCAAAGCATCAGCTACAACATTAGCCGTACCTGGATGGTAGTGAACATTCATGTCATAGTCCTTCAACAACTCCAACCATCTCCGCTGACGTAGATTCAACTCTCTCTGCGTGAACACGTACTGTAGACTCTTGTGGTCTGTGAACACATCCACATGCACTCCATACAAGTAGTGCCTCTACATCTTCAGTGCAAACACCACAACTGCCAACTCCAGGTCATGAGTGGGATAATTCTTCTCATGTACCTTGAGCTGTCTGGACACATAATCTATCACCTTACCAACCTGCATAAGAACACAACCCAAACCAACCCTAGATGCATCACAACAGTGTAATTCTCACCACACTTAGGCAAAGTATGCACCGGGGCTGAAGTGAGCCTGTCCTTGAGCTCCTGGAAACTCTTCTCACAAGTCTCCGTCCATTCAAACTTGGCCTTCTTCTTAGTCAAAGCTGTCAGTGGGGCAGCAATGAAAGAAAATCCCTCCACGAACCTGCGGTAGTAACCAGCCAATACCAAAAAGCTACAGATGTCAGTGGGAGTAAGAGATTTTGTCCAGTTCTTAACAACCTCATTCTTCCTGGGATCCACCTCCACACCCTGATCGGACACAACATGACCTAGGAAGGTCACTGATCTGAGCCAGAATTCACACTTGCTGAATTTGGCATACAACTGATGTTGTCTAAGTACCTGCAAGGCTAGTCTCAAATGTTGTTCATGCTCTTCCTTGGTCCTAGAGTAGATGAGAATTTCATCAATGAATACTATGACGAAAGAGTAAAGGTATTCACGGAAGACCCTGTTCATGAGATCCATAAATGCACCAGGTGCATTTGTGAGACTAAATGACATAACTAAGAACTCATAATGACCATAACGGGTACGAAAGGCTGTCTTTGGGATATCTCCATCCCTAACCCTAAGATTATGATACCCTGAACGAAGATCAATCTTAGAGAAGAAACTAGACCCTTGGAGCTGATCGAACAAATCATCTATTTTGGGAAGTGGATACTTATTCTTTATAGTGACTTTGTTGAGCTGCCGATAATCGATACACATTCTAAGGGTTTCATCCTTCTTTTTCACAAACAACACTGGAGCGCCCCATCAGTCTGAGGATGAAAGGCAGTACTAATAAAAATCTGATTTCCCTTTTATTAATAAAAATCTGATTTCCCTTATATTAGGCTTAGGAGTCTACTTTAGAACTTAGTCAAATAAGGTTTAGTTAATTATTAATAAATATATGATTTCCCTTTTATTTTAAATCATCCAATAATTCATTGCTTCCACCTAGGTTCGAACCCGGGTGGAGCAAGACTTCACTTCAAGAGCCAATTTTCGTCCCTCTTGTAAGACCTCGAAAATGACATAGGTTAAGTAGAGACTAAAATGTTTGTCTTGGTGTTATAAGGTCCTAAATATGTTTAATATGTGGTATAGAGGCAGTATCTAAAATATTAGAGGTTTTGGAAGTCAAACGTCAAGGGACGACTTAGACGTTTGACGACTAAGTCACCTAAATATCTCTTATGTGGTTTTAAGTGTTTATGTGTGTTTCATGGTGTTTTAAGGTTCTTAATAGAGTTAATATAGCATGTATAGGCAGTGGTTAAAGTTTTGTGAAATTTGGAGGTCCAACGACCAAGAACGTCCAAGGCATTCGAAAGATATGCCTTGAGTCGACCTTGTACGTCTAGGCGAGTTTCGTAGATTTTTATGAGTTCGTTTTGGATGGATGAAATTTATGTGAGAGTGTTAAAGTTATATATGATCATATTTGGGTTGGAAACGTCCGGTAAATTATCCCCAAGAACCATCGAAGGATCCTTGAGGAAGGACCCAAAAGTCTGTGTGCAGGCTGTCCTAGGCAGCCTTGGCGACGGAGCAGTCGACGGCCAGTCATGGCTGTGACGCCCCGTCACAAGGGTCTCGTCGTGGGGGCCTTGTCCAAGGGTGTAGAGGGGACCCTTGGAAAGCTATTGTTGCTTGCAACGGAAGGCCATGACGCCCCGTCATGGGCAGGTCATCGTGAGCAAGTCCCTGCGTGCAGATTTTTCTGCCAAGTCAGGGGTGAATTAGTAAATTCACCCCACTTCCAAATAAGAGTTTAGTCGGTTTATTAAGGGTCTTATGGTTATTTTAATTAACTATATAAGTAGTTAACACCCTAAAGACTTCATTCTTCCAAATTGAAAACCCAAAACTCATAGAAATATCCCAAAACCTCCATTGAAGACTCCATTGAAGAGGCAGCTTGGTGAGGGGTTCTTGTGTGGAAATTCTTCATCAAAGTGAAGAATTATCATCCTTGAGGTATGGCTTTTGATCCTTGAAACTTATTGTCACAACCCGAAACCATACCCTAGAAGATAGGGTGCAATCTCGGATTGCGACCGGCGTCGTCGAACTCTCAGAGTTCTAAGACAATCCTCATTCATATCATTCATTGCATATACATAGTGAAAATAGTGCGAAATTAAAACTTTTCACAAAACATAATATAGTCTTTAAAAATCTCTTTCATATAAAAGTAATAGAAATGCTAAGTCTCAATCTCATCGTCTTAAGACACAAGAGTACTTTGGGACACGGCCCATACTTCAATACGAAAATAGAAAGACATAGTTTATTACAATACATCAAACAAAAACAATAAAAGACATATATATGCCCTCGAGTCAAATGAGGACATACTTCAAATCTTCTACTCGGACGATCCTTCTAAGCCCAAGTCTTCTTCTCCAAAAGCTCCTTACCTACCAAGGACTATAGATAGAAAATAAAACATGGAATTAGTACAACCACATGTACTAAGTATGGCTATATGCATAAAATCATGAAAACAGACTTTATTGGAAATATTTATCTTTTCATTTGGAAATCATAGTTTAAACATAAGAACGTCATTTAGCAATTAAGAAACACATAAGATAACAATTAACCAAAGATAACATTTTAATGGCTCACTTTACAGTGAGTTCACTTCACTGTACAGTGAAGTCCCTTCACTGTTACAGTGAAGTCCCTTCACTGTTACAGTGAAGTCCAAACCTTTCTTTTAACATCTCCTAGCATGTAATTCCCTCACTTAAAGTCATCCTAAGATTCACTTAAGTCACACAAAGAGAGACCGCCCATACACCCTCTCTAGATGTGCCTAAACGACCCTTAAGATTTCCTACGACGAGTCACATACATACTTAGAAAACAATCATAAACATCTATGTAAGATTCTTCTACCAAAGGTCAATTCCAATGTTCACTTGAGTGAGTGTGGAGTGACCGCCCATACAATCTCTATCACACACACACAAGAGATCCAATAGACTACCTAAAATAGAATCATTCTCACTAAACTCACCAACACTTAAAATTAGAAGACATTCTCTTTCCAAAGCCTATCAAAAGACCTACTTAAGTAAATCAAGAAGATATGTCCATAGTGCAATGACCTCTCCAAGATTACCTAAATAGTCCTTAAGACTTCCTAAGGTTTATATCATGTCAACAAGATTAACCAACTTCCCTAACTAGAGTCATCCTCAAGACTTCCAAAGATAAGACATGAAGAGACCATCCTTTCATGTCCTCCTCACACTTTAGCTAAGGAATGCTTAAGTCACTTTAGATTAGGTACTCAACCATTCACATAGTTACTAACATATGTCATTAGTACATTAGTTCATTAAGACTCATACATCACATAAGACACTCACATAAAGCATCACATAAGACATTCACATAATGGTCTTGGACAAGACCTAGGAACTCCACATAACACCTTCAAAGTCTATTGTGCAATGTCTAGATAGCGTCCCATACCACCACCTAAACCTCATAAACTTATCTAATGCTAATAGGTATTACACATGATGAGAATAGGCAATAACCGACATAGACCATGGTAGCAAAACATGGAATCCGAAGTTCTATCCTACTTCTATGAGGTTGTTCTACTTGCCAATGGTAGAACTTGGACACATCCCATGTAGGCACATGGTTAAGGAATATGAAGGGCTTCTTTGTATTCTAGTCTCATACTTAACAAGAACTACTTCACTTGCCATACTCACTCGGTGCTAGCCTTCTTTCTCATAGAATATTTCATACATTAGGTTTACATAAACGGGTTCCATATCTAGTTCATAACCCAATTACATTTACCCTACCAAAGCAAGGTCCACTAGGGCATAACTTACTTTGGCGATAAGAAGCTCATAAAGACTTCCCTAAGGTATGATATGATGCCGTTCCAGCCAATCAACCTTAAGTACATCACTCATCACATGAAGGATACCATTACGGCTAACTACTTCACAATTCATAACATCGCCACTAAGTTCAAGGTTCCACATAAATTTGACCTTCTTATCATTAAGGTCTCACCTATATTTATTTATTCAAGACTAAGAGTTATGACACCCTAATCACATATCCATAATCATATATACATCAAGTAAGAGATACAAGTCAACCAAGACAAGACCTCACATACTTCACCTTTGACACATAATACAAGTCATTCTAGAAACACCTCTAAAACAACCTAACATCTTCAAGTCATCCTATATATCATCATAACATCATCAATATACTCCACATAGACTCATAAAGTCAAGTAGGAATAACCAAGACTTAACCCTAACACTACACTCATAATGTCAAGTCAAAGTCTAACATGATCACTCAAGGCAACATAAGTAGAAGAATACATACATGACCATATAACTTCACATGTAGATATGTAATGACATACTCACATAATCAACTACACAAATAGCCACATAACATCAAGTAGTTGCCAATAAGGCCATGCTCATACGATTGCATAAAGTAACGCCGACAAGGCCACATCAATTGCAAGTAAAACACATAACACCGCCACCATAAGTGGACCATACCAAACACAATAGAATCGAAGTATAATTAATATCAAATTAAGGAAAACGGGGAAGCATACCTTCATCCCCATATCCACATTTCAATTCAATGCCAAATCAACCAATTTAACATCACAAGGCCCTTACCCATGGCCATGAACAATAATTCAAAGCAATAACCATAACACTCAATCAATCTACATCAATTCAATCTAAGTTAAACAATCTAAGATCAATTATATATCAATTGAATACAATTCTTATATCAACATTAGGTTAATATCAAGTAACCCAATAAGTAGTCAAAACTAGGGTTCATCAATTCACATGGGTTCATAGGTAATTTATATTGAAATCATTAATACAATATCAATTAGATCATAATTCATTGCTTAGAAATCATTATGCAAGAACCCATGGTAGAATCCCGAAATTGGACAATTCACTTAAGAAAACTTTGTAAAACACTTTGAGAATTGGGCTCCTTGATGAAATAAGTTTCAAGGATCAAAAGCCATACCTCAAGGATGATAATTCTTCACTTTGATGAAGAATTCTCCTTCAAAACGCCACACCAAGCTGATCCTTCAGGTTGGACTTCAATGGAGTCTTTGGGATTTCTAAGGGACTTTGGGGTTTTGATTTTAGAAGAATGAATTATTCTAAGTGTTAAACACTTATATACTCATATAAAATACCCAAAAGACCCTTAATAAACCTCCTAAACTCTTATTTGGAAGTAGGGTGAACTTACAAGTTCACCCCTGACTTGGCAGAAAATCTGCGCACAGGGAACTTGGCTGCGACGACTTGCTTGTGACGGGGCGTCACGGGTGCAACGGCCCATCATGGCCATCCGTTGCAAGCTCCAGTGGCTTGCCAAGGGTCACCTCTACACCCTTGAACAAGTCCCCCACGACGGAACCTTGTGACGGGGCGTCACAGCCATGACTGACCGTCGACTGCTCCGTCGCCAAGGCTGCCTGGGACAGCCTGCTCACAGACTTTTGGGTCCTTCCTCAAGGACCCTTTTATGGTCCTTGGGGATAATTTCCCGAACATTTACAACCCAAATATTATCATATATAAGTGTAACACCTCTCACATGAATTTCATCCAAAACGAACACGTAAAACTCGACGAAACTCGCCTAGACGTACAAGGTCGACTCAAGGCATATCTTTCGAATGCCTTGGACGTTCTTAGTCGTTTGACCTCCAAACTTCACAAAACTTTAACCACTGCCTATACATGATATATTAACTCTATTAAGAACCTAAAACACCATGAAACACACATAAACACATAAAACCACATAAGAGACAATTAGGTGACTTAGTCGTCAAACGTCTTAGTCGTCCCTTGACGTTTGACTTTCGACACCTCTAATATTTTAGCTACTGACTCTATACCACATATTAAAAATTTTAGGACCTTAGAACACTAATACCAACATGTTAGGATCTAGTTAACCTATGTCGTTTTCGAGGTCTTACAATATCCCCCACTTGGACAACATTCGTCCTCGAATGACACTTGCCAGTCTCCGAACACTTCAAGATTAGAGACTCAACTATAAGCATATAAACAATCCATACAACACATATAAAGAATAAATCATCAATTTCACAAAATCAAGAGATTCTCAACACAACAAGAAACTAGAAAACAATTTCTATAACTCATTATGCTACAAAGCTCACATGCTTCAATCCAAATAGCAAAAACTCATTTTATATTCATCATCATACTCATATACATCAGTTCTAACCACATAACAAGAATTTTAGACCAAAGGATCAAATAGCCATTTTTACAAAAAATTCACAGTGAACAATATATCAAGCAACAGTGAATTTTAACAACTTTTCCAAAAATGAAATCTTTAGGCAATTCTCTATATAGACATGCTAATATGCAAGATAACATCATGTAAACACATCATACAACATGCTCAAAGCTTCATAAAACACACAATGCAAGAAGTAAATAAAATTCAATTTCAACCAGACTCCTAAACACCATGCACATGCAACAAATCAAGGAATTCTATCCCATCTACAAACTATACTCCCCCACTTAGAAGGAACTCATACTGTCAAAAGAGAAACAAGAACTTACCAACATCATCATCACCATCACCCGACTTCTCAATTCTAGTCCGGAGTGCATAGAAACGCCTCTTAGTTGGAGCATCTTCCTTTGGAACACTAGGCTCAACTCTCTTACCCTCCTTCCTAGAAGAAATGTTTGGACAATCTCTCACTTTGTGCCCATCCTTTCCACATCCAAATCAACTATCGGTACCCAATAAACACTCACCATAGTGTTTCTTACCACAAGTGGCACATAAAGGTTTGTCATTGCTAGAACCACCTCTCTTCTCAAACTTCTTCTTGGGAACACTAGGTCCATCTTGAGTTTGAACCCTCTTTTTGGACCTAGGTTGCACTTGGTCACTAGCAACACTCCTTTTCAAGTTCCTTGACATCCTCCTAATTTTAGACTCTTCAATTGATTGTGCATACACCATGAGTCTAGCCAAAGTCATATTATCATGCAACATAGCCGTACGACATTCCTCCTTCACTAAATCGGCTACACCCGTCACAAAGCGACTCATTTCATCCCTTGAATTAGTCACTAGGGAAGGTGCATACCTAGACAAAGTCGAGAATTTCAAAGAGTAGTCCTCAACACTCATATTGCCTTGCTTGAGATTGATAAATTCCTCTACCTTCTCTTTCCTCTTCTCACGGGGAAAGTACTTGCCAAGAAAAGCTTCCTTAAACTCTTCCCACTCAATAGGACCCGAATCTTCCGGCCTATTGTCCTTCCATTGAGTGTACCAAATTTGAGACACATCTCTCAATTGATAAGAAGCCAACTCCGCCTTCTCCCTAGATGTAACCCCCATAGCACTCAAAACTTTGTACACACCATCAAGAAATTCTTGGGATCCTCATTCACCTTAGAGCCAAGAAATATTGGAGGATTCATCCTCACAAAGTCTCTCAACCTAGAAGTCATAGTGCTCTCCATAACCCTAGGCACCATACTCAAATTGATTTGAGTAGTTACGGCTTGAGCTAAAGCCCTCAAAGCCTCTCCAATCACCCTATTAGACAACTCCGGTACCTCATCACCTCCTCCTACATTAGGGACATGATCACCTTGGGGAGGCACTTGAGCACCTTGCCCACCTTGGACACCTTGATCAACTTGAGCAACTTGGGGAAGAACTTCCTCATTCACCCTCTCCTTTTCCAACCTTCTAGCGGCCATCCTCCTAGTAAACACAAGGAAACTCATAATAAAGATAATCATAACATTTACTCTACCGCACGATATATGAGTAGAAAAGAAGGGAAACTCTATCGTCCTATAGCCTCTCGCCCATAGATGTGTCGCGATTCACACCGATGGTCAAGACTCTACTAGACGTGACTTGATGAGACTTTTTGATTCCTAAGACCACTTTCACCAACCTATGCTCTGATACCAACTTTGTCACAACCCGAAACCATACCCTAGAAGATAAGTGCAATCTCGGATTGCGATCGGCGTCGTCGAACTCTCAGAGTTCTAAGACAAGCCTCATTCATATCATTCATTGCATATACATAGTGAAAAGTAGTGCGAAATTAAAACTTTTCACAAAACATAATATAGTCTTTAAAAATCTCTTTCATATAATAATAGAAATGCTCAATATCATCATCTTAAAGACAAGAGTACTTTGGACACGGCCGATACTTCAATACGAAAATAGAAAGACATAGTCTATTACAATACTTCAAAGAAAAACAATAAAAGACATATATATGCCCTCGAGTCAAATGAGGACATACTTCAACTCTTCTACTCGGACGATCCTTCTAAGCCCAAGTCTTCTTCTCCAAAAGCTCCTTACCTACCAAGGACTATAGATAGAAAATAAAGTATGGAATTAGTACAACCACATGTACTAAGTATGGCTATATGCATAAAATCATGAAAACGGACTTTAATGGAATATGCATCTTTTCATTTGGAAATCATAGTTTAAACATAAGAACGTCATTTAGCAATTAAGAAACACATAAGATAACAATTAACCAAAGATAAAATTTTAAAGGCTCACTTTACAGTGAGTTCCCTTCACTGTACAGTGAAGTCCTTTCACTGTTACAGTGAAGTCCAAACCTTTCTTTTAACATCTCCTGGCATGTAATTCCCTCACTTAAATTCATCCTAAGATTCACTTAAGTCACACAAAGAGAGACCGCCCATACACCCTCTCTAGATGTGCCTAAACGACCCTTAAGATTTCCTACGATGAGTCACATACATACTTAGAAAACAATCATAAACATCTATGTAAGATTCTTCTACCAAAGGTCAATTCCAAGGTTCACTTGAGTGAGTGTGGAGTGACCTCCCATACAATCTCTATCACACACACAAGAGATCCTATAGACTACCTAAAATAGAATCATTCTCACTAAACTCACCAACACTTAAAATTAGAAGACATTCTCTTTCCAAAGCCTATCAAAAGACCTACTTAAGTAAATCAAGAAGATATGTCCATAGTGCAATGACCTCTCCAAGATTACCTAAATAGTCCTTAAGACTTCCTAAGGTTTAGATCATGTCAACAAGATTAACCAACTTCCCTAACTAGAGTCATCCTCGACTTCCAAAGATAAGACATGAAGAGACCATCCTTTCATGTCCTCCTCACACTTTAGCTAAGGAATGCTTAAGTCACTTTAGATTAGGTACTCAACCATTCACATAGTTACTAACATAGGTCATTAGTTCATTAGTTCATTAAGACTCATACATCACATAAGACACTCACATAAAGCATCATATAAGACATTCACATAATGGTCTTGGAGAAGACCTAGGAACTCCACATAACACCTTCAAAGTCTATTGTGCAATGTCTAGATAGCGTCCCATACCACCACCTAAACCTCATAAACTTATCTAATGCTAATAGGTATTACACATGATGAGAATAGGCAATAACCGACATAGACCATGGTAGCAAAACATGGAATCCGAAGTTCTATCCTACTTCTATGAGGTTGTTCTACTTGCCAATGGTAGAACTTGGACACATCCCATGTAGGCACATGGTTAAGGAATATGAAGGGCTTCTTTGTATCCTAGTCTCATACTTAACTAGAACT
>JAJJBR010002068.1:0-17466 GCA_022817965.1 Solanum lycopersicoides
GCCAAAAATTTTGTGGACGTCCGTCAAGACGTTGGCTATGCATCCATTGGCCCGACGGCCATTCATCAAAATGGGGGCTAACTGGATGCATAGCAACGTCTTGACGGACGTCCACAAAAAATTTTGGACTTTTGACGTCGGGAATCTGGATCACCCAAAAAATGGTGTGCTATAGCACACGAAAAATCGTCGAAATGGGGTATGCGCGCTTCGGGGCTATTTTGACCTTGAAAATGGGTCGGAATGGCGTCAGGGCCAACGGATGCATAGCCAACGTCTTGACGGACGTCCACAAAAATTTTGGCACTTTTGACGTCGGGATCCGGATCACCCAAAAAATGGTGTGCTATAGCACACGAAAAATCGTCGAAATGGGGGTATGCGCGCTTCGGGGCTATTTTGACCTTGAAAATGGGTCGGAATGGCCGTCAGGGCCAACCGGATGCATAGCCAACGTCTTGACGGACGTCCACAAAATTTTGGCACTTTTGACGTCGGATCCGGATCACCCAAAAAATGGTGTGCTATAGCACACGAAAAATCGTCGAAATGGGGTATGCGCGCTTCGGGGCTATTTTGACCTTGAAAATGGGTCGGAATGGCCGTCAGGGCCAACGGATGCATAGCCAACGTCTTGACGGACGTCCACAAAATTTTTGGCACTTTTGACGTCGGGATCCGGATCACCCAAAAAATGGTGTGCTATAGCACACGAAAAATCGTCGAAATGGGGGTATGCGCGCTTCGGGGCTATTTTGACCTTGAAAATGGGTCGGAATGGCCGTCAGGGCCAACCGGATGCATAGCCAACGTCTTGACGGACGTCCACAAAATTTTTGGCACTTTTGACGTCGGGATCCGGATCACCCAAAAAATGGTGTGCTATAGCACACGAAAATCGTCGAAATGGGGGTATGCGCGCTTCGGGGCTATTTTGACCTTGAAAATGGGTCGGAATGGCCGTCAGGGCCAACCGGATGCATAGCCAACGTCTTGACGGACGTCCACAAAATTTTGGCACTTTTGACGTCGGGATCCGGATCACCCAAAAAATGGTGTGCTATAGCACACGAAAAATCGTCGAAATGGGGGTATGCGCGCTTCGGGGCTATTTTGACCTTGAAAATGGGTCGGAATGGCCGTCAGGGCCAACCGGATGCATAGCCAACGTCTTGACGGACGTCCACAAAAATTTTTGGCACTTTTGACGTCGGGATCCGGATCACCCAAAAAATGGTGTGCTATAGCACACGAAAAATCGTCGAAATGGGGGTATGCGCGCTTCGGGCTATTTTGACCTTGAAAATGGGTCGGAATGGCCGTCAGGGCCAACCGGATGCATAGCCAACGTCTTGACGGACGTCCACAAAAATTTTTGGCACTTTTGACGTCGGGATCCGGATCACCCAAAAAATGGTGTGCTATAGCACACGAAAAATCGTCGAAATGGGGTATGCGCGCTTCGGGGCTATTTTGACCTTGAAAATGGGTCGGAATGGCCGTCAGGGCCAACCGGATGCATAGCCAACGTCTTGACGGACGTCCACAAAATTTTGGCACTTTTGACGTCGGGATCCGGATCACCCAAAAAATGGTGTGCTATAGCACACGAAAAATCGTCGAAATGGGGGTATGCGCGCTTCGGGGCTATTTTGACCTTGAAAATGGGTCGGAATGGCCGTCAGGGCCAACCGGATGCATAGCCAAGGTCTTGACGGACGTCCACAAAAATTTTTGGCACTTTTGACGTCGGGATCCGGATCACCCAAAAAATGGTGTGCTATAGCACACGAAAAATCGTCGAAATGGGGTATGCGCGCTTCGGGGCTATTTTGACCTTGAAAATGGGTCGGAATGGCCGTCAGGGCCAACCGGATGCATAGCCAACGTCTTGACGGACGTCCACAAAAATTTTTGGCACTTTTGACGTCGGGATCCGGATCACCCAAAAAATGGTGTGCTATAGCACACGAAAAATCGTCGAAATGGGGGTATGCGCGCTTCGGGGCTATTTTGACCTTGAAAATGGGTCGGAATGGCCGTCAGGGCCAACCGGATGCATAGCCAACGTCTTGACGGACGTCCACAAAAATTTTGGCACTTTTGACGTCGGGATCCGGATCACCCAAAAAATGGTGTGCTATAGCACACGAAAAATCGTCGAAATGGGGTATGCGCGCTTCGGGGCTATTTTGACCTTGAAAATGGGTCGGAATGGCCGTCAGGGCCAACCGGATGCATAGCCAACGTCTTGACGGACGTCCACAAAATTTTGGCACTTTTGACGTCGGGATCCGGATCACCCAAAAAATGGTGTGCTATAGCACACGAAAAATCGTCGAAATGGGGTATGCGCGCTTCGGGGCTATTTTGACCTTGAAAATGGGTCGGAATGGCCGTCAGGGCCAACCGGATGCATAGCCAACGTCTTGACGGACGTCCACAAAATTTTGGCACTTTTGACGTCGGGATCCGGATCACCCAAAAAATGGTGTGCTATAGCACACGAAAAATCGTCGAAATGGGGTATGCGCGCTTCGGGGCTATTTTGACCTTGAAAATGGGTCGGAATGGCCGTCAGGGCCAACCGGATGCATAGCCAACGTCTTGACGGACGTCCACAAAATTTTGGCACTTTTGACGTCGGGATCCGGATCACCCAAAAAATGGTGTGCTATAGCACACGAAAAATCGTCGAAATGGGGGTATGCGCGCTTCGGGGCTATTTTGACCTTGAAAATGGGTCGGAATGGCCGTCAGGGCCAACCGGATGCATAGCCAACGTCTTGACGGACGTCCACAAAATTTTGGCACTTTTGACGTCGGGATCCGGATCACCCAAAAAATGGTGTGCTATAGCACACGAAAAATCGTCGAAATGGGGGTATGCGCGCTTCGGGCTATTTTGACCTTGAAAATGGGTCGGAATGGCCGTCAGGGCCAACCGGATGCATAGCCAACGTCTTGACGGACGTCCACAAAATTTTTGGCACTTTTGACGTCGGGATCCGGATCACCCAAAAAATGGTGTGCTATAGCACACGAAAAATCGTCGAAATGGGGTATGCGCGCTTCGGGCTATTTTGACCTTGAAAATGGGTCGGAATGGCCGTCAGGGCCAACCGGATGCATAGCCAACGTCTTGACGGACGTCCACAAAATTTTGGCACTTTTGACGTCGGGATCCGGATCACCCAAAAATGGTGTGCTATAGCACGAAAAATCATCGAAATGGGGGTATGCGCGCTTCGGGGCTATTTTGACCTTGAAAATGGGTCGGAATGGCCGTCAGGGCCAACCGATGCATAGCCAACGTCTTGACGGACGTCCACAAAAATTTTGGCACTTTTGACGTCGGGATCCGGATCACCCAAAAAATGGTGTGCTATAGCACACGAAAAATCGTCGAAATGGGGGTATGCGCGCTTCGGGGCTATTTTGACCTTGAAAATGGGTCGGAATGGCCGTCAGGGCCAACCGGATGCATAGCCAACGTCTTGACGGACGTCCACAAAATTTTTGGCACTTTTGACGTCGGGATCCGGATCACCCAAAAAATGGTGTGCTATAGCACACGAAAAATCGTCGAAATGGGGTATGCGCGCTTCGGGCTATTTTGACCTTGAAAATGGGTCGGAATGGCCGTCAGGGCCAACCGGATGCATAGCCAACGTCTTGACGGACGTCCACAAAAATTTTGGCACTTTTGACGTCGGGATCCGGATCACCCAAAAAATGGTGTGCTATAGCACACGAAAAATCGTCGAAATGGGGTATGCGCGCTTCGGGGCTATTTTGACCTTGAAAATGGGTCGGAATGGCCGTCAGGGCCAACCGGATGCATAGCCAACGTCTTGACGGACGTCCACAAAAATTTTGGCACTTTTGACGTCGGGATCCGGATCACCCAAAAAATGGTGTGCTATAGCACACGAAAAATCGTCGAAATGGGGGTATGCGCGCTTCGGGGCTATTTTGACCTTGAAAATGGGTCGGAATGGCCGTCAGGGCCAACCGGATGCATAGCCAACGTCTTGACGGACGTCCACAAAATTTTTGGCACTTTTGACGTCGGGATCCGGATCACCCAAAAAATGGTGTGCTATAGCACACGAAAAATCATCGAAATGGGGTATGCGCGCTTCGGGGCTATTTTGACCTTGAAAATGGGTCGGAATGGCCGTCAGGGCCAACCGGATGCATAGCCAACGTCTTGACGGACGTCCACAAAAATTTTTGGCACTTTTGACGTCGGGATCCGGATCACCCAAAAAATGGTGTGCTATAGCACACGAAAAATCGTCGAAATGGGGGTATGCGCGCTTCGGGGCTATTTTGACCTTGAAAATGGGTCGGAATGGCCGTCAGGGCCAACCGGATGCATAGCCAACGTCTTGACGGACGTCCACAAAATTTTTGGCACTTTTGACGTCGGGATCCGGATCACCCAAAAAATGGTGTGCTATAGCACACGAAAAATCGTCGAAATGGGGTATGCGCGCTTCGGGGCTATTTTGACCTTGAAAATGGTCGGAATGGCCGTCAGGGCCAACGGATGCATAGCCAACGTCTTGACGGACGTCCACAAAATTTTGGCACTTTTGACGTCGGGATCCGGATCACCCAAAAAATGGTGTGCTATAGCACACGAAAAATCGTTGAAATGGGGTATGCGCGCTTCGGGGCTATTTTGACCTTGAAAATGGGTCGGAATGGCCGTCAGGGCCAACCGATGCATAGCCAACGTCTTGACGGACGTCCACAAAATTTTTGGCACTTTTGACGTCGGGATCCGGATCACCCAAAAATGGTGTGCTATAGCACACGAAAAATCGTCGAAATGGGGGTATGCGCGCTTCGGGGCTATTTTGACCTTCAAAATGGTCGGAATGGCCGTCAGGGCCAACCGATGCATAGCAACATCTTGACGACGTCCACAAAAATTTTTGGCACTTTTGACGTCGGGATCCACAAAAATCATAGCACACGAAAAATTGTCGAAATGAGGGTATGCGCGCTTCGGGGCTATTTTGACCTTGAAAATGGGTCGGAATGGCCGTGAGGGCCATCCGGATGCATAGCCAAGGTCTTGACGAACGTCCACAAAATTTTTTGGCAGTTTTGATGTCGTTATCCGGATAACCCAAAAATGGTGTGCTATAGCACACGAAAAATCATCGAAATGGGGGCATCGCGCTTCGGGGCTATTTTGACCTTCAAAATGGGTCGGAATGGCCGTGAGGGCCAACCGGATGCATAGCCAAGGTCTTGAAGAACGTCCAAAAAATTTGGCACTTTTGACGTCGGGATAGAGATCACCCAAAAAGTAGTGTGCTATAGCACACGAAAATCGTCGAAATGGGGGTATGCGCGCTTCGGAGCTATTTTGACCTTGAAAATGGGTCGGAATGGCCGTGAGAGCCAACTGGATGCATAACGTAGGTCTTGACGGATGTCCACAAAATATTTGGCACTTTTGACGTCGGGATCCGGATCACCCAAAAAATGGTGTGCTATAGCACACAAAAATCGTCAAATGGGGGTATGCGCGCTTTGGGGCTATTTTGACCTTAAAAATGGGTCGGAATGGCCGTGAGGGCCAACCGGATGCATAGCCAAGGTCTTGAAGGACGTCCACAAAAATTTTTGGCACTTTTGACATCGGGATCCGGATCACCCAAAAAATGGTGTGCTATAGCACACGAAAAATCGTCCAAATGGGTGTATGAGCGCTTTGGGGCTATTTTGACCTTGAAAATGGGTCGGAATGGCCGTGAGGCCAACCGGATGCATAGACAAGGTCTTGACAGACGTCCACAAAATTTTTTGGCACTTTTGACGTCGGGATCCGGATCACCCAAAAAATGGTGTGCTATAGCACACGAAAAATCGTCGAAATGGGGGTATGCGCGTTTCGGGGCTATTTTGGCCTTGAAAATGGGTCGGAATGGTCGTGAGGGCCTACCGGATGCATAGCCAAGGTCTTGAAGAACGTCCACAAAAATATTTGGCACTTTTGACGTCCGGATCCGGATCACCCAAAAAATGATCGTCGAAATGGGGGTATGCGCGCTTCGGGGCTATTTTGACCTTGAAAATGGGTCGGAATGGCCGTGAGGGCCAACCAGATGCATAGCCAAGGTCTTGAAGGACGTCCACAAAAATATTTGGCACTTTTGACATCGGATCCGGATCACCCAAAAAATGGTGTGCTATAGCACACGAAAATCGTCGAAATGGGGGTATACGCGCTTCGGGCTATTTTGACCTTGGAATGGGTCGGAATGGCCGTGAGGGACAAACGGATGCATAGCCAAGGTCATGAATGACGTCCACAAAAAAGTTTGGCACTTTTGACGTCGGGATCCGGATCACCCAAAAAATGGTGTGCTATAGCACACGAAAATCATCAAAATGGGATATGCGCGCTTCGGGGCTATTTTTACCTTGAAAATGGGTCCGAATGGCCATGAGGACCAACCGGATGCATAGCCAAGGTCTTGACGGACGTCCACAAAATTTTTGGCACTTTTGACATCGGGATCCGGATCACCCAAAAAATGGTGTGCTATAGCACAGAAAAATCGTCGAAATGGGGGTATGCGCGCTTCGGGGCTATTTTGACCTTGAAAATGGGTCGGAATGGCCAGAGGGCCAACCGGATGCATAGACAAGATCTTGATGGATGTACAAAAATTTTGGCACTTTTGACGTCGGGATCCGGATCACCCAAAAATGGTGTGCTATAGCACACGAAAAATCATTGAAATGGGGTATGCGCCGCTTCGGGGCTATTTTGACCTTGAAAATGGGTCGTAATTGGCCGTGAGGGCTAACCAGATGCATAGCCAAGTCTTGAAAACATCCACAAAAATATTTGGCACTTTTGACATCGGGATCCGGATCACCTAAAAAATGGTGTGCTATAGCACATGAAAATCGTTGAAATGGGGGTATGCGCGCTTCGGGGCTATTTTGACCTTGAAAATGGGTCGAAATTGTCACAACCCAAAAGTATACCCTAGAAGATAGGATACAATCTTGGATTGTAACCGGCGTCGTCGACCTCTCGGAGGTCTAAGACAAGCCTCTCATATCATTCATTGCATTGGCATAGTAAATTTAGCGGAAAATTTAAAACTTTTCATAGCACATCATATGCTAGAAACATCACATCATATATATATAAAACATAAGCATAATACAGATTTAGACTCTAAGTCCCTTTGCCATCTTAGACTCAATAACTTTAGAGTACATTAAGGATAAAACCCTTAAGACATAATACAAAGCTATACATTACTAAATAGACTTTACAATAAGGACATTAGTAGGACATCCTTGAACTTAAGGATTCCTTTCCTTGAGCTTGGGAAATCACCTATCAAGCTCCCAATCATAGACCTTCTTTAAGCATTCCAATACCTACACTTTGTGTAAAAAGTAAAGAAGAATGGGATTAGCACAAGAATGTACTAAGTATGGCAACCATGCGAAAACATGCATTTAAAAGGGACATTTCCTTTGAAATCATACTTCATGCCATTTTGAGTAAATCATCATAAAACCTTTATCAATATCATTTATATCATCCACTTACTTCATAGTAACACAATCAAAGGCCAAACATCATAGAAAAGCACATATAGAATATAAGTACACATAGAGGTCACTTTACAGTGAACTCACCCTTCTTAGTATTTAACTCTTTCTTTCATTCATTAACCTCCTAAGTAATCCTTTAGGGATACTTGGTGCAATGCATCACCTTAGGAACATAAGAGAAAACCATACATAGCATCTACACAAGACAACATGCCATCATAGAAGTATAGTACAATATAATCATAGTCAAACCAAGACTACAATATCATACATAAAGGACACATACACAATCATAAGTATTAAGGTACCTTCCTAAGACTTCCTAAGGAGTCACTTGTGCAATGTCTAGATGGGTTCATTACTTCCACCTATCCTAAGTAACTTACCTTAAGTCCTCCTAGTTAGGATCCTATTCAATTACTTCCATTGTCCATTTTACTTTAGGGAAACCATAACCTTAACCGACACTAAGACCATGGGTGCTAATCATGGAATTTGGTGTTGTAGAGCCTTACACCAAAGGAAGGTGTTACTACCTAGCCAAGGTAGAACATTAACATATATGCTAGCATATCAAGTGAATTCACTTTGCTAGATCCTATGTGGCAAGCATAGTTTATGGAACTAAGAGGTAGATATCCCTATTCATACCATATGGTAAAGTGGGCCGCTCCTCATGGGAATCCCTTAAAGTGACATATCCATCGAACATGGAAGTTATCATCACATGGGCAACTTCTAGGATGAATCTTTCCTTCTAGGGATAAGTCATCACCTCCCATTGTCAAGTTCGCTCGGTGCTAAGCTAGGTTCCCTTTATTTGAAAAGCCTTTATTACGTTTATTTATAAAACATAAGCTTTAAAATATCCATCACTCATATGCTTATAGCATATTCAAGCACCTATCTAGAATTTATAGCATTCTTGGGCACCCCTCTCAAGGCCCCTCTATTAACTAGATCATCATTCATGTGTGTGAGTGTATACATAGATGTGAACAAACCTTTCACATAACACATAAAGTCACACATGCTCATATATCAATGTATAAGTCTATAGGCATAACTATATGTGTAATACTTTCATATAAACCTACTAAGACACTATACACATTCATACCTCATCATATCATATACATCATATTCATAACATATTCATATAATCATCCTTCACATGCATAAGAACCAAACCTAGGAACTATCCTATCAAGATACATATGTGCAATGCATAGACAAGGTAGCATACCCTTGTCCACACTAGTACACCTATCAAGTCATCCTAGTAAGGGAATACAAGTCATACATTCATAAACATCACCTTAACATACATAGTAGTAGAGACTAGTGAATATGAAAACTACCTTTCATTTAGACACCATGAGTTATACTACTTATAATATGCACGTAAGTGAGAGTGTGTGTACATTAACCAACATGATCACATAATGGCTATCAATACCATCTTAAGTCAGCCACACTATTAGACCATATTATACTTCAAGCACATAGCGCACAACACATAATAGCATAGAAGACAAGACTATACATACATTATAATCAAGACTCCTAACTTTAGCTATTTACACTTCCATATAAGGGATACGTGGGTAGAGGTTATTAACCACTCTAACACATCAATAGCAGCACCTATACAATACCCTAACATGATTATACACATGCCCATACAATAGCCACATAACCTAATTCACAACTAGAATAGGAAAGTAGGCATAATCTTCTCATAGTATCATTTTAAGCACATGTTCATAAGTTCATCAATTTGCCTTCATGGCCATGGTCAACACATATGTAATGACAATAAAGTAAACACCGCCACCATAAGTGGACCATACCACACAATGCCATACAAGGCTTCATCAACATTACTATAAAGAATAGAGAAGTAGAAGAGTAAAGAGAACAAGCATTCTTACCAATTCTCATCCTTTGATCATCATTGATCAATACACCTTATTCATCAATAAAACACATATATGGCAGTAGCTAAATGTACTTTAAACATATAAGAAGCCATGTACAAGTCACTACATGATTATACCATAACATATATATCACATACTAGGAAAGTAGAAGAACATAGATCGCTAATCAATTTCATTCATATGGATTATAGGTCATATTTCATGAATCATATCACCCTAAGACAGTAGCTAATGAAATCATAATCTAGATGAGACACTACTACAATTTTCCATTTAGGTCGATACAAGCATGCTTCATATAGGGAGTTCATGGAAAGTAAGTTTACATAGATTAATCATATTCAATCTATCACGAATTGACCCATATTGTATTAATTACGTATAATTCATCCTCATATTTCATTATAGGCAGCAGCTATAGACATTAACCATAATCAATTCTTATAGCGACTAACCTAACGTCAAGATCACAAGTTACAACTTCATAGACAAGAAGAACCTAGATTAATTCAAACCAAGCCTTCTCTACTTTTGTCACACATGATTTATATCCACAATTCAACCATGGTATTAACCTAAAACAGTAGCTACAAGAACCACAACTTAATCGAAACTCACTTTGGATCACAAGAAAACCAATGTTACAGTGACTATAGAAAACTAGGCTAAACATGCTCAAATCTTCATAGATTGATCCTCATGTATCATTCAACATCAATTCAACATAAATTCATGTAATTAACAGTATATACAATCACTTCAACGTAAGGGAATCGTAATTCAATCGATAACAAGTCAAGATCACAAAGCCCATGCAAGAGCTAAACCAATTTTGGAAGGAACATGGGTTCATCATGCAATTGGAGTGAAAACACATTAAAACCATTGTATTAACTTCAATTCATCATGATTTAATCATTAAAAACGTTTTGAGAAAGAACCCATGGCTAGATTGGAGAAGAAGAACTTTGATCATAAACTTTCTTTGAAAACATTGAGAAGAACTCTCCAAGTGAAAGGTTACTTAGAGATGAAGGATCACCATACCTTTTATTAGAAAACCTCTAAAACTTCATGATTCATCCATGGAAAACCCAGCTTGAATCTGTTCTTGAGCTTCACCAACAATGGTGGTTTTAGAGAGAACATTTTTGGAGGGAAAGGCTTAAAATATGTGAGAGGGTTTGGGAATGGGTTGATCACGTTTTTAAAGACTTATATACACCTAAAATTACTTAATTAAACCTATTATAGTCAGGTTAGGACGTGGGGTGAATTTACCATTCACCCCTTTAAGTGGCAGCACGCAGGCAGCAACTCGCAGGCACCGCGACGAGGGCCATGACGGGGCGTCATGGCCATGACGGGCCGTGGCAGCCATCCGTCGCAGGGGACTTAGCCAATTCTTGGCTTAAGACCTGCCCAAGGCTACTCCTTCGACGGACCTGCTTGACGGTCCGTTGGTGGCCCAACGGTCCGTCATTGGGTCCGTCAAGGACACTGCCCAGGCAGTGTATAGGCAGCCTTGGGGTCCTTCTTTTGGGGCCTCTTGTGGGGCCCTTTAGAAGTCGTACCCGGACGTTTCCAACGCGATTACAAACCTTAACATGTTATAGACCTACCACATAAGTTTCATCCAAAACAAACACCTACAAGACGTCCAAACAGCCTTGACCCCAACATGACATACGATGAAAGTCTTAGGGTCTATCTTTCGAACGTCTTGGACGTTCTTGGGCGTTTGACCTCCAAACTTACGAAACTTCATACAATAACATTAAACATCATTTAACACCATTTCAAGACTTATTTGACTCAGTTCACACAACTTAGGCATGCATACACACATGAGGCACATAAGCGACTATTCGTCGAACGTCTTGGACGTCCCTTGACGTTCGACTTCCAAATCACTTCAAACTTTGCACACTGACTCTATATGACATAATAAGGCATTTTAGGACCTTATAACTTAAGACGAACATGTTAGGCTCTAGACACCTTATCTCATTTTCGAGGTCTTACAATATCCCCACTTGGGAACATTCGTCCTCGAATGACACTTAGACTCTTTAATCACATCAAGGACTTCAATGCACATAAGAGCAGTTCAACACATTTACATGCATCAAGAGTTCACACCTTAACAAAGTACAAGATCAATTTCCTTAAAAATGAGAAATTTCAACTTTCAAGCAAAGACATGTATACATTTTCTCTAGTGAAATCTAAATGGCAAGTCACACCAAAGTACATCACAACAAAATAGGAAGTCTTCCACAATTCTTTCTTAACATAATACTCACCCTTATAGTAAGCCTCATTTGGAAAAATAACACAAATTATAGGCACACACATGTACACTTAGCTAAACATGCTTTCACTTTCAAGAATGAGCCTACAATTTTGCATACAAATTCAAATCACTAAATTTTAAAGAGAGTCACATTTTCATGTAAAAGAGACTCAACTTCCATTACAAGGCTAAACAATTTAACCTACAAGTGACTATACCAAGTTCCTTGTCTTACCTCATGAGGTCAACTTCACAATTAGCACATTAAAATGCAAGTCAACAAGAGAAAACATGGATTTTTCAAAATTTCTTTTCATGCTTCTTGGAAAATTCACCTGTCTAAGATGATGTCAATCAATTCATACCAATCATATAAAGATCATGCAATTCACACTTTATGCAAGACTATTTTCATGAAAAGCATACTAAGAATTCATATTTTCTAATTCAAGTAAGAATAGAAGGACAATGTAGACAATTTCTACAATCTCATTACTCAACATCATCCCCCACTTAGGGTAAACCCAATTAAGAGCAACTTAACCCAACATGTAGAGGATCTCAAATACAAAACCTTCATATTATCACTTAGAGTGATTACTACTTTAGAGGGAATTTTCATAAACTCAATTTAGCAACACTAAGGCATTCTAAACCTTATCATGTGATCACAAGCCTTTACATTCAATCCTATATCAACATGATAGAGAGACAACTACACTTATGTCAGCTAATACCATCTCCATATAGTCAACAAGATTAACATCATGTATAAAAATCATATCATGCACATCTTCATGATCAATAGACAAATATATATATCATACTATTTAATTCACATAAGGTCTTCCTACAATGCAATAGACACTAAGGTCATACATCATTAGAGAAAACACAAGGAAGTTCATAACACAAGAAGTTTAGAAATAACTCTACGACTCATCATGTCATAAGATTCTCATCCTTCAATTTAAATAGCAAAAAAAATTATTTTCACATTCCTTATCATGTTCATATTCATAAATTCTACACATATTTCAACAACATCCAATCAAAGACAATTTAGTAAGTTGCTCCAAACATGATACAATAAGTTGCCTAGTCTCTATAACGAGCATGCTTCCAAATACCCAAAAGTGTAACATTTAGACATTTGATGGAACAAGTATGGAATTATAAATAAAGCTTTACCAACTCATTCTTCATAAGCATGCATACTATATTTACAATCAAGTCTCACAAAAGACTCCAATTTATACTAGCAACTCATCAAGTACCATTATATGCAAAGGAAAACAATGCACACTTTAATCACATACACTCATAGGATAGCATACCTCCATAGGTAGTTATTAAACAATCCAAGTTCAAATCCAAATATTTGGCTACTATCATACAAAATCATATAGGAATACACAATTTAAGAGAATTCACTTTAACCACCATAACTTCTAGCATGCTTCAACTATATCATGACATACATATTCGACATAACATGCTATTTCACATAGATTTCATATATTGCCATAATTGGCATCACATCATCAAATAAGAGATATTTCATATAAAGCAAGTAAGATGACCAATCATAATCCTCATAGAGTTAACATGTGCAATGATCAAGTAAATCTCCATAACTTCACTAAACCAAGTAACCCAACAAGAACTACAATTAGCATCATACTCCACTCATCTATACCTTCATGCATGGATAACTCCATATCTTTAGCACACTAGGCTATTTACATGTTTAAAGCATAGAGATCATCATAAGATATCATTATTATCATCATACACATACATAGTATTAACCTCCTAAGGTCTCCATCAAGGAAAACTAGTGCAAGACATAGGTAGAGTCCCATACCCCTACCTAAGTCTAGTTTACCCTTTCAAGTCGCCTTAGTTAGTATATACATCATCAAATAAGGACAAATGTCACCTTCACACATACTCATTCAAACCATAAAACAAACATAAGCATTTTAAACTCACCTTTTCTCCCTCAAGCATAGAGAACTCTCATCAAAGCAATCATATCTAAAGGACCACCGGACAAGAAAACATAAGAGAGAGATCTTATAGAATTAAGTTCTATGGCACGATATGAGATTGATGAAGAAGGGAAACTCTATCGTCCTATAGCCTCTCGTACCATTTAATGTGTCGCGACTCACCACCAATGATACGAGACTCTACTAGACGTGGCAATATGAGACTTTTTAGAACCTAAAACCGCTTCATAAACCTCATGCTCTGATACCAAGTTTGTCACAACCCAAAAGCATACCCTAGAAGATAGGGTACAATCTTGGATTGTAACCGGCGTCGTCGACCTCTCGGAGGTCTAAGACAAGCCTCTCATATCGTTCATTGCATTGACATAGTAAATTTAGCGGAAAATTTAAAACTTTTCATAGCACATCATATGCTAGAAACATCACATCATATATATATAAAACATAAGTCATAATACATATTTAGACTCTAAGTCCCTTTGCCATCTTAGACTCAATAACTTTAGAGTACATTAAGGAAACCCTTAAGACATAATACAAACTATACATTTAAAAGACTTTACATAAGACATTAGTAGGACATCCTTGAACTTAAGGATTCCTTTCCTTGAGCTTGGGAAATCACCTATCAAGCTCCCAATCATAGACCTTCTTTAAGCATTCCAATACCTACACTTTGTGTAAAAAGTAAAGAAGAATGGGATTAGCACAAGAATGTACTAAGTATGGCAACCATGCGAAAACATGCATTTAAAAGGGACATTTCCTTTGAAATCATACTTCATGCCATTTTGAGTAAATCATCATAAAACCTTTATCAATCATTCATATATCATCCACTTACTTCATAGAACACAATCAAACCAAACATCATAGAAAAGCACATATAGAATATAAGTACATAGAGGTCACTTTACAGTGAACTCACCCTTCTTAGCATTTAACTCTTTCTTTCAATTCATTAACCTCCTAAGTAATCCTTTAGGGATACTTGGTGCAATGCATCACCTTAGGAACATAAGAGAAAACCATACATAGCATCTACACAAGACAATACATGCCATCATAGAAGTATAGTACAATATAATCATAGTCAAACCAAGACTACAATATCATACATAAAGGACACATACATAATCATAAGTATTAAGGTACCTTCCTAAGACTTCCTAAGGAGTCACTTGTGCAATGTCTAGATGGGTTCATTACTTCCACCTATCCTAAGTAACTTACCTTAAGTCCTCCTAGTTAGGATCCTATTCAATTACTTCCATTGTCCATTTTACTTTAGGGAAACCATAGCCTTAACCGACACTAAGACCATGGTGCTAATCATGGAATTGTGTTGTAGAGCCTTACACCAAAGGAAGGTGTTACTACCTAGCCAAGGTAGAACATTAACATATGCTACATATATCAAGTTGAATTCACTTTGCTAGATCCTATGTGGCAAGCATAGTTTAGAACTAAGAGGTAGATATCCCTATTCATACCATATGTAAAGTGGGCCGCTCCTCATGGGAATCCTTAAAGTGACATATCCATCGAACATGGAAGTTACATCACATGGGCAACTTTAGGATGAATCTTTCCTTCTAGGATAAGTCATCACCTCCCATTGTCAAGTTCGCTCGGTGCTAAGCTAGGTTCCCTTTATTGAAAAGCCTTTATTACGTTTATTTATAAAACATAAGCTTTAAATATCCATCACTCATATGCTTATAGCATATTCAAGCACCTATCTAGAATTATAGCATTCTTGGCACCCCTCTCAAGGCCCCTCTATTAACTAGATCATCATTCATGTGTGTGAGTGTATACATAGATGTGAACAAACCTTTCACATAACACATAAAGTCACACATGCTCATATATCAATGTATAAGTCTATAGGCAACTATATGTGTAATACTTCATATAAACCTACTAAGACACTATACACATCATACTCATCATATCATATACATCATATTCATAACATTCATATAATCATCCTTCACATGCATAAGAACCAAACCTAGGAACTATCCTATCAAGATACATGTGCAATGCATAGACAAGGTAGCATACCCTTGTCCATACTAGTACACCTATCAAGTCATCCTAGTAAGGGAATACATCATACATTCATAAACATCACCTTAACATACATAGTAGTAGACACTAGTGAATATGAAACTACCTTTCATTTAGACACATGATTATACTACTTATAATATCACGTAAGTGAGAGTGTGTGTACATTAACCAACATGATCACATAATGGCTATCAATACCATCTAAGTCACCACTATTAGACCACATTATACTTCAAGCACATAGCACAACACATAATAGCATAGAAGGACAAGACTATACATACATTATAATCAAGACTCCTAACTTTAGCTATTTACACTTCCATAAGGGATACGTGGTAGAGGTTATTAACCACTCTAACACATCAATAGCAGCACCTATACAATACCCTAACATGATATACACATGCCCATACAATAGCCACATAACCTAATTCACAACTAGAATAGGAAAGTAGCATAATCTTCTCATAGTATCATTTTAAGCACATTCATAAGTTCATCAATTTGCCTTCATGGCCATGGTCAACACATATGTAATGACAATAAAAAACACCGCCACCATAAGTGGACCATACCACACAATGCCATACAAGGCTTCATCAACATTACTATAAAGAATAGAGAAGTAGAAGAGTAAAGAGAATAAGCATTCTTACCAAATTCTCATCTTTGATCATCATTGATCAATACACCTTATTCATCAATAAAACACATATATGGCAGTAGCTAAATACTTTAACATATAAAACCATGTACAAGTCACTACATGATTATACCATAACATATAATCACATACTAGGAAAGTAGAAGAACATAGATCTAACAATTTCATTCATATGGATTATAGGTCATATTTCATGAATCATACATCCTAAGACAGTAGCTAATGAAATCATAATCTAGATGAGACACTACTACAATTTGCCATTAGGTCGATACAAGCATGCTTCATATAGGGAGTTCATGGAAAGTAAGTTTACATAGTTAATCATATTCAACTTCACGAATTGACCCATATTGTATTAATTACTATAATTCATCCTCATATTTCATTATAGGCAGCAGCTATAGACATTAACCATAATCAATTCTTATAGCGACTAACCTAACGTCAAGATCACAAGTTACAACTTCATAGACAAGAAGAACCTAGATTAATTCAAACCAAGCCTTCTCTACTTTTGTCACACATGATTTATTCCACAATTCAACCATGGTATTAACCTAAACAGTAGCTACAAGAACCACAACTTAATCGAAACTCACTTTGATCAAAAAACCAATGTTACAGTGACTATAGAACTAGGCTAAACATGCTCAAATCTTCATAATTGATCCTCATGTATCATTCAACATCAATTCAACATAAATTCATGTAATTAACAGTATATACAATCACTTCAACGTAAGGGGAATCGTAATTCAATCGATAACAAGTCAAGATCACAAAGCCCATGCAAAGCTAAACCAATTTTGGAAGGAACATGGGTTCATCATGCAATTGGAGTGAAAACACATTAAA
>JAJJBR010002069.1:15000-21955 GCA_022817965.1 Solanum lycopersicoides
TTATTGAATATTTCGAATAAATCTCTAAATTCGAAACTCCCCGTTATCCAATAAAAACCTAAAATTCCTAATAATAAACCAAAATCCCCCACACGATTAGTTACAAACGCTTTTTGACAAGCATTTGCCGCAACAGGTCGTGTAAACCAAAATCCTATTAATAGATAGGAACACAGCCCAACTAATTCCCAAAAAATATAAATTTGTATCAAATTCGAACTAGTAACTAATCCCAACATGGAAGTACTGAAAAAACTCATATAAGCAAAAAATCTCAAATAGCCTTGATCATGAGCCATATAATTATCACTATAAATAAGAACCATAATTCCAACAGTAGTGATTAATATTGACATAATAGAAGTAAGTGGGTCGATCAAGTATCCGAAGTCTAAAGAAAAATCATTATTAATGATCCAAGACCATACATATTGATAAACAGAACTGCTATTTATTTGCTGAATAGACAGGTAGATTGAAAAAATCATGACTATGCTTAACAATAAAACACTCTGAAAAGCCCACATACGGCGAAACCTTTTTGTTGCCGTTGGAAAAAGAATAAGTCCCGCTCCTATTAACATAGGCACTGGAAGTGGAATGAAAGGTATGATCCACGCATATTCATATGTCTGTTCCATAAAAAAGTTTTGAATTCTTAATTAATTGTTTCCGATTCACCGGATCTTACCTCTTTTGAAAGGAGTCAATAAAAAGTAAAAATATGGACTAACTTAAACTAATTTAAAACTTAAATAGAATTTTTTATTCTTACTTATTCTGAGTCTTTGCTAAATACTTCAACTATTCAAATCACGAAGTTACGATTGGTCAAATGATATAAAAGGGATTAATTACTAGTCTCCTTTGAAATAAGCCTATTTTTTATCCAAGTTTGACCAGTGAATCGAACGGGGATTGAAGTTTTTCATTTCCTGAAGTAAAACGCGGTTCTTATCTTTAAACCTTTCGAGGTATTTTATTGCATGTAAATGAAATGTGGAACCATAAATATAAATCAACTATTTTTGGGATTCGTTATTTTATTTTTATATTAAGTTCAACAAATTTTCTTTCGTCATTTCTACGGAACAGCCGATTATCAAATTCTATAGGTATAGATTTGATGAATCAAAAAGAATGGGAAATAAAGATACCAGTCAATAGAGAACCTTTTCTTTTTTACGATTATGAATGTTTTAGGGAATAGAAAAACTTGAAAAAAAAAAATATTGGCCTTCTGTTTTTATTTCCAGTATTCTGCAACTTTCACATAGCTTTTGCCTATCTCGATAATGTTTTATTTGGGGAGGACACTATTAGCTCGAAAATAAATAGTAGTAAAAAGAATTCGTTTTGAACAATAGATGTCTTTCACATCCAGCTATAACAATCAGTAATTTTTTAATTTCTAAATGGCAGTTCCAAAAAAACGCACTTCGACCTCAAAAAAGCGTATTCGTAAAAATATTTGGAAAAGGAAGGGGTATTGGGTAGCATTAAAGGCTTTTTCATTAGCGAAATCTCTTTCTACCGGTAATTCAAAAAGTTTTTTTGTACGCCAAACAAAAATAAATAAGTAATAAAACGTTAGAATAATTTGAATCAACTTGAAAAAAATTATTCAATTATTCTTCAATTATTATCTAATTGAATATAATTGAATAATTGAACAATTTCCCTTTCCTATTTGATATTGATTAGCTCACCAATCCATATATAACGGAACTCTATTCGCTTTTCTGATTGATATAGAAAATAATAGAATTAGGAAATCCTCTATTTACTATTCACTGAATAATAACTTTTTTGTTGACAAAAGAATAAAGACCATTTCTATTCCAAGGTGGGGAGTTTTATTTTCCCCATCGACCTATTTGCAGAATAAAATGCAAATAAAATTCTCTATTTGCATGTCTATAGAAGAACGTATATAAAAATCTTTAGTGAAAGTTAAGAACTCATTGAAAGTAATTGATTCTATTTTGAAACCTTTTTGTTTTCTCGAACTTTCTCACTTTTAATTTTCTCTGAATTATTATATAGACCCCCATGTATATCTTGCCCTTAACCCAATAGAGAAAATTGCTTAATGAAATTTTGTATGACTAATTGTGAATTTTTAGCGATGCAAAATTGGTTCTTTTCTTTCTATTTTGTCGTCAAAATCCCTTTTTTGTTTTATTTTAGATTTATGAAAAAAAAAAAATAAAATAAGAAATTGCTGCTTAAACAATGAAAACAAAAACTTTTTGAACTCTATTCCTTAATTGAGTATAGAACGGTTTAGTTACAAGAGTTGAATTCGAGGAAAGCAGAAAATATAGGAAAGGCCCAGGTTAAATAAAAAAAACTAAGACTCTAAACTCAAATCAAAAATAATGAACCTTCAACCTCAAATTCCTATTTGAACAACTTTTTATTGGTATTGATCCATTTGAATCATTACTAAACTAAAATAGCTTACTCAATCTCGACGATTGCTTATTCATAGGCTATTATGAGTTCAAGACAAGCCGCTATGGTGAAATTGGTAGACACGCTGCTCTTAGGAAGCAGTGCTAATGCATCTCGGTTCGAGTCCGAGTGGCGGCATACCATCTTCTAAAAAGGATAAATAGATCTTATAATGAATTCAATTCCCGATTTCCATTTTAGAATTATGTAATTAAGGGACTCTTCTTTTTTAAGATTTTTTATGATATTTTCAACCTTAGAGCATATATTAACTCACATTTCCTTTTCGATCGTTTCAATTGTAATTACAATTCATTTGATAACCTTTTTAGTCGATGAAATTGTAAAACTATACGATTCGTCAGAAAAGGGCATAATAGTTACTTTTTTCTGTATAACAGGATTATTAGTTACTCGTTGGGTTTCTTCAGGACATTTCCCACTAAGCGATTTATATGAATCATTAATTTTCCTTTCATGGAGTTTCTCCCTTATTCATATAATTCCATATTTCAAAAAAATGTTTTAATTTTAAGTAAAATAACTGGACCAAGTGCTATTTTGACCCAAGGCTTTGCTACTTCAGGTATTTTAACTGAAATACACCAATCTGGAATCTTAGTACCTGCTCTTCAATCTGAGTGGTTAATAATGCACGTAAGTATGATGATATTGGGCTATGCAGCCCTTTTATGTGGATCGTTATTATCAGTAGCACTTCTAGTGATTACATTTCGAAAAAACAGAAAGCTTTTTTCTAAGAGCAATGTTTTTTTAAACGAGTCATTTTTCTTGGGTGAAAATGTTGTCGAAAATACTTCGTTTTTTTGTGCTAAAAATTATTACAGGTCCCAATTGATTCAACAATTGGATTATTGGAGTTATCGGGTTATTAGTTTAGGATTTACTTTTTTAACCATAGGAATCCTTTCGGGAGCGGTATGGGCTAATGAAGCGTGGGGTTCCTATTGGAATTGGGATCCAAAAGAAACTTGGGCATTTATTACTTGGATCGTATTTGCCATTTATTTACATACTCGAACAAATAGAAATTTGCGGGGTCCAAATTCTGCAATTGTAGCGTCGATAGGTTTTCTTATAATTTGGATATGCTATTTTGGGGTCAATCTATTAGGAATAGGGTTACATAGTTATGGTTCTTTTCCATCAACATTTAATTGAATTCAAGACAAGTTATTACAAATACAAGAGCGGGCGACGCATTGTATGAACCAGCATGCGGACCGTGTGAATCAAATATTGTATTGATGATTCACACGGTTTTCTACCATATGTAGTTCAATTTCATTGTTTTTACTTAATTCTTAAGTTAAGAGAAGAAAAAAAGAAGACTTTTTTTCATTGTCCAAGAATGTTTTTAAAAACAAACATAGGTTTTTTTATTTCAGTCATCCAATTATCTATAAAAAAAATTAGATAGAATAACTTCGACCTTGTCAACTGCTAATGAAAGAACGAAATCGGGGTATATACCAATACCTATTACGGGTAAAAAGATGGAGATCGAAAGAAATAACTCTCGCGGTCCAGAATCAAAAAAAGAATCCTTCGGGACGTTAAATAGCTTGTATCCATAGAACATCTGGCGTGGCATAGATAATGAATAAATAGGAGTTAATATAATTCCAATTGCCATTACAAAAGTAATTAGTAGTTTTGGCATTAAAAGATATTTTTGGCCGGTAATTATTCCAAAAAATACTATCAATTCGGCAACAAAACCACTCATACCTGGTAATGCAAGGGAAGCCATCGAAAAGCTACTGAACATCGTGAACATTTTTGGCATTGGAATAGCTATTCCGCCCATTTCGTCAAGATAAACAAGGCGGATTCTATCATAAGTCGTTCCCGCCAAGAAAAAAAGTGCAGCACCAATAAATCCATGAGAGATTATTTGTAAAAGGGCTCCATTTAGTCCCGTATCGGTTAGAGAACTAATTCCTATAATTATGAAACCCATATGAGAGACAGAGGAATAGGCTATTCTTTTTTTTAAATTCCGTTGGCCAAGAGATGTTGAAGCTGCATAGATTATTTGTATTGTACCTATTATCATCAACCAAGGAGAAAATATAGAATGGGCATGAGGTAATAATTCCATATTGATTCGAATTAATCCATACGCTCCCATTTTTAATAAGATTCCGGCTAGAAGCATACAAGTACTGTAATGTGCTTCTCCATGGGTATCTGGTAACCATGTGTGTAGGGGGATAATGGGCGATTTGACAGCAAAAGCAATAAAAAATCCAATATAGAAGATTATTTCTAAAACCACAGGATATGACTGATTAACTGATGTTTCAAAATTTAATGTTGGTTCATTAGAACCATATAAAGCAACACCCAAAACTCCCATTAAGAGAAAAACGGAACCCCCCGCCGTGTACAAAATAAATTTTGTAGCTGAGTACAGACGTTTCTTTCCTCCCCACATGGCTAGAAGTAGATAAACAGGAATTAATTCTAACTCCCACATGATGAAAAAAAGTAAAAGGTCCCGAGACGAAAATGATCCAATTTGACCACTGTACATTGCTAACATGAGAAAATGGAATAATCTAGAATCTCGAGTAACTGGCCAAGCCGCTAAAGTCGCTAAAGTAGTGATAAATCCTGTTAATAAAATGGGTCCTATAGAAAGTCCATCTATTCCTAATCTCCAATGGAAATCAAAAAAATCGATCCATTTATAATCCTCTACTAGTTGGATTAATGGATCATCCGATTGGAAATGATAACAAAATGCATAAGTTGTTAGAAGGAGTTCTAAAATACATATACATATCGTATACCACCTAATTACCCTATTTCCTTTATGGGGAAGAAAGAAAATTAAAGAACCCGCAAATATCGGAAAAACGACAATTATTGTTAACCAAGGAAAATAATTCGTAGTAAAGACAAGATACACTTGGACCAAAAAAACCCGTGCTCAAAATATTTTTATTTTCGAGCACAGGTTTGTCGGTAAAAAATTAAATGGATTCAAGTAGAGTTTTCTCGAACGTATCAATAAGCTAGACCCATACTGCGAGTTGTTTCATGCCATAAATAAACTCGGACACTCAAGAAATCTGTTGGACAGGCGGATTCACATCTCTTACAACCAACACAGTCCTCTGTTCGTGGAGCAGAAGCAATTTGTTTAGCCTTACAACCGTCCCAAGGTATCATTTCTAATACATCAGTGGGGCAGGCTCGGACACATTGAGTACATCCTATACACGTATCATAAATCTTTACTGAATGTGACATTGGGCCTATACGTTTTTGAATGTTCTAAATTTTCGATCTAGTAAACTTAGAAACGAATCATATATTTAGATACCAGATGAATCAATGAGTTATCATAATTTTCTAATCAACCCCTTTCTGGATTGGTTTATGAGATATGAGAGAGGCCAAAATACTTTGATTTCTTATGTTTTGCAAACAAGATCATACTTTACGTAGTAAACATGCTAATTAAAATCGATTTCTCAATATTAGAATCTAGATGATTAATATTAATTATTCAACAAATTTGATTGGTTGATACGAGTTGATTTTCTGTTACGGTAAATTGATGAAACAATAGCCAGGCCGATGGCTGCTTCAGCGGCTGCAATAGCTATAACAAAAATTGAGAAAATGTCTCCCTTTAATTGACGATTATCAAAAAAATCAGAAAATGTTACAAAATTTATATTAACTGCATTCAATATAAGTTCAAGACACATAAGGGCTCTAACCATATTTCGACTTGTGATCAATCCATAGATACCGATAGAAAATAAATAGGCACTCAAAACAAGTACATGTTCGAGAATCATTAAACAACTCCTTATCAATCCCGACTCCTTTCAATATGAACAACAATTCAACTAACTTAATTGACTAGTATATAACAAGTATGGAACAAAGAAATATATTGGTACTAGATTGACCTAAAGTCTTTCTATTTATCCAGCTAGAATTCAAATAGAATTGAAGGAAAATTAATGTGATAAGACAGAACAAAATTTTATTTGAATTCCAAGTTTTAATAGAAATTTTTTATTGACGAGCTACAGCAATTGCACCTATTAAAGCAACTAAAAGGATTATGGAAATAAGTTCAAATGGGAGAAAAAAATCTGTTGATAAATGAATTCCAATTTGTTGACTATTACTTAGAAAATCTTGCTCTATAATCTGGTTTGATCTTGTAGTCCAAATAATCCCGTACCATGACGTATCTGAAATAGTAGTAATTAGTGAAATAAAAAGACTTATACAAACCATCGAAGTAATTCCATCTCCTACGGTCCAAAGATGAAAATCCTTGTAATATTCTGAGCCATTCATGAACATCACAGCAAAAATGATTAAAACATTTATAGCTCCTACGTAAATAAGTAGCTGCGCAGCAGCTACAAATAGGCGTTAGATAGAATATAGAATAACGATGTACAAACAAGAACCAATCCAAGGAAAAGGCCGAATAAATTGG
>JAJJBR010002070.1:0-16859 GCA_022817965.1 Solanum lycopersicoides
TTCTTTACTTGACCCGGGGGTCTATTGAGCAGTGTTCAGGAAAGCAAGCGATGAAGCAAAGCGATGCGAGCCTTCTACGCTTCACAGACTAGAATGAGTATGTAAGCGCCTCTTCACGCTTCCCTGAACACTGCTATCGAGAACGGCCTCTCTACCTTCATAAGGTAGGGATAAGGTTGCATACATACCACCTTCCTGAGACCACTTGTGGGATTACACAAGAATGCAAGATATGTTGACATCAAACCTTTCTAAGTTCAAACCTGCGAACTTTATTTTATTTTTGCATTGAAGTATTGGTTATTTCCCTTTAACTTTTCAAATGGTGACTCAACATTCATAACAAAGCCCGAAAATTGGCCATCTGACCAACCCACATCTCAGCAAAAGTATTAGGGGTCGTTGGGTTTGAATACAAGTTATGATGGAATTAGTTATGATGAGATACGTTATGTTGGGATTAGTTATGATGGGATAAGTAATGTTGAGATTATTATTATTAAGTGCTTGGCTTGTTGTATTCAAAATAATATGCATTGCACAAATTTTAAGAACAAGTTGTTTGTTTACAAAAATACCCTCACTTTATCTAGTGTTTTTTTTTTTTGCAAGCTTTATTTTTATTGTTATTTTGGTGATAAGGGATTTTTATTTATTGAAACATACTAGGTTAGACAATTTTGTAGCATCTTTATCAAATTTCCCTTTTTTTATTCGAAATGTCACCGAGTTTATATTCTCTAGACATGGATTGAGAGGTCGTTTCGCTTTTATTTCTTCTGTTTGTTGTCTTTGCATTTTTTGGCAAAATCAATCATATAATGATTATAAAAAAATACATTTATTCATTTTTAAAAATAGAACTTTCATCTCATTTAGCTTGAATATTTTTGTGTGTGCATTCCCATGAAGGTTCCGTAATGTATTTAAATAAATTTTTCCTCTCATTTAGCTTAAAAATATAGCATTCATCTTATGATTGTTAAAAGCAAAAGAGGATTTATGAGAATTCAAAAAAATAAACATACGAATTACTCAAATAAATTCATAAGTAAAAATTATATTTATATATTCTATTTTTTAATAGAAAAATATGAAGAATTATCATAAAAATAAGGAGTAGTGAAGGTTGTGAATGTTATCATACATGGTATTAAAAATAATGTAAATATACATGAATGTGAAAAGTAATATAAAAAGGGGTTTGAAGGGATATCTTTGTCATTTACCTATTTTATTTTGGGATAAGTTATCCGAGATTATATACCATCTGGGGAGGGATAACTTATCACGGTATTAATAACAATTCTAATAAGTTATCCCATACATGCCAACCAAACAACAAATTAAGTGGCACCATAATTTAATCCCAAAACTATTTGATGTTATCCTTCACACAAAACAACCCCTTAAAGTCTTAGATCTTGTACTTAAAAATGCATAGGAATGCTTGCATATTTAACAATATTGTGTTAAAACCCATCGCAGATTTCTCAATCATCTCATCTTAACTTTCAACATATTACCCTGTGTATTTTGCCTCTTCATCAAACAAAATGCAATTCATAATATATCTTCTCCTAATGACAAAAAATAACCCCATTTTGTGAAACAACATCACCCTGAACAATATCGAAGTTGCTAAATTTTGAGGTTTGTCAGTCTTTTGTTGTGGATAGCTAATGGGTAGGTTAGGCCTCGTCCCTGCCAAGTATATCACTTTTAAAGGCTTGCATTGGCATATCACTTTTAAAGGCTTGTAGACGTGTATATTAGTACGTTGTCGGCAGTGTCAGCCTTGTTGCTTTAGTACTATCAATCGGCCTTCGTATATACAATCTTAGTGTAATTATAGATATCATGGTGGTCTCGACAGCCCATATAGGTATTTACTTATATTTTGTTGTAAAATGTTGGGTTAGTTGAGATACTTGTTGCAAGATTCTTTGATTGTGGTCTTGTTGGTCCAGGCTTCTAATAAGCTGAGATATACTTGATTGAGTGTTTGTTCGCTATAACTGGGGCGCGTCAGCAGTATACATGTCTGATTGGGTCAACTTACGATAAGGTATGGCGTCAAGTGCAGGTGCATTTTTCAAGGTTGGGGTGTGACATTTCTGGCCATAAAAATGTTGATTCAATGGTTACGAAATGCACAAGGGGAGAATTGCTTTGGATTTGAGGTTAAGGCGAAATTTGCAAGAATGGGAGTTTGACGAATTTATAGAACTTGCTTGATTTGCTTCGCAGACAAAAAGATATCATGGATAGCCATGATATATGGAGAAGAAGTGCGGAGGGGCATGGTATTTTTTCAGTGGTCATATTATGAAAAGCTTCTAACTAGGGATGAGAGTGATTTTCCATATATATCGGCATGGATCCCTAGGGTAACAAGAAAGTTATGTCTTTCACTTGGTTAGCTACGAAGGGAGTGATCCTGACGGCAGAGAATTTGGAGAAGGAAAAGACAACTTGTGTCGGTTGGTGTTTCATGAACAAAGAATCAGGTGAAGATGTGAATCACCTTCTACATTGACAAATATCTCCTTGTTTATGGTGGGGAACTCTAAGATGGTTTAGACTTGAGTGAGTGATGTCAAACAATGTGAAAGAAACAATGCTTAGTTGGCCATTTAGAAGAAGGAAGATAAGATGTAGGGAATGGGATGTTACTCCTCTAGCACTTATGTGGATCATACGGTGAAAGAGGAATAGAAGAACTTTTGAGGGAGTAGAGAAAGACTTTGTACACCTGAGGAGTAACCTATTTTCCATTATTTCTTTTTGGTGCATCTATAAGATTCCTAATTGTCCAGATGATTGTATGTTATTTGTAGAAAACCATGTCCGTGTGTATGGTTTTCTACTTCTAGTATACTTCATGTACACGAGCAAGCTTTTTGCCCTTTTCTGATGAAATATCTTACTTTATAAAAAAAAAATACTAGCAACCATACATTTTTTCATTTTGTTCTATATTGTTTCAACGGTACATTCTTTTGTTAAAATGGTATATGAGCAAGCTTTTTTGCCCTTTTCTAATGAAAATTTCTTCTTATCCAACAAGAAGAAAAACTACTTCCAACAATACATTCTTTAATTATGTTTTGTATTGTTTCAACTGTACATTCTTTTTTTCAATGAACCTATCAGTTGTACATTCTTCAATCATATTTTGTTCATTCCTAACAATTCACTCTTTTTTTATAACAATTCACTCTTAATATCATTGCTCTACAACCCCTGCCCAATTGAAGATATTTTTTAGGAAGAGAACTTTTCAATTAGAGCAGAGCATGTGAATGTCGATTTTGACTTCAGTTGGTACATGCTTTTTTGAAAATGATAGTTTTAATTATTGAAAGTGACAAGAATCAAGAATGTCCATCAAAATATGGAACAGTGGAGAACCACCTTATAAGGTAAAGGTTTTAGGATAAGTAGAAGTAAGACATATTATATGGACTGCCAATTAGAACCCTTGTCAAATAAGGACCATACTGGAACATGATTACGTATGAACTGTCAATCTTTACTAGACACTGGCATACCAAATAAAGATATAGCAAATAGCATCATTATAGGATGGCCAACACAACATCGCGACATGCTTGTTGCAATAGGAAAATACCTAAAAGGAAGACAAATTCTTTTAGAATGTGATTACTAGAGGTGACAATATTAGCCTATAAAAACATGATCTGCGCAAGTTTGGGCAGGTTGATGACCCACCTATTTATTAACTCAACCTATTTTGACCCGCCCAAATTGATCCATCAGAAACCTTGCCAAAATATTTTTAAAAGATCGTTTTTGTTTGACATAGCATATAAAGCCATAATAAAGGAAAAAGTTTTATCAGGTAATTAAACAATTTATAAGGAAAAAAAAACAAGAAAATTAAAACTTGGTAAAAGTCAGTGAAATTTAAAGAAGCTCTAACATTAAAGAGCCCAAAATTTTCCTTAAATAGAAATTATTTACGAGCAAAGTTAAATAGGAATGATCTTGGCTTGATATTGCAGAATGGCTACAGAGGATTCATATAACCAAATGTTTTTTGTCGAATTCAGACATACTTGACAGATTGAATAACATATGTTCACCTTGGATCTCTGAGTAAACCTTTCCACAAGGCGTATTTCTGGGTTATCATACAATAAATCTTTCTTATTGCTTTAAACTACAATAGAAAAATAACAATTTTCTTATCCACTCTTTTCTCAAATATTTGTTATCTTATGTCTCAAAATTTGAAACGCAAATTAGATTGTTGAATAATTTCTAACTACCTTTTTTGTTTTTCAATAAGCACTTCCTTATTTTCTCCTCAACCTAAAGCAAAAGGCTGGACTATTTCTCTTGGGGAAACAATGAAGCCTTCAATTTTCCTTTTTAGCAAAAGGTAAATATAACCTCATCTTGCAACAAGCTACTAATTCAGACTACAACACAGTAAAAAATATAACTCAAAATGGTGTAAACTAAAATGGTGTTAACTAAAAGATAATTAACATACCATTCCTTCTTGAACAACGTCAAGAGTTAAGTTCTTGTGCAATAAAGAGAGACGCAAGGAAAGCCAAATCTTTCTCTTCCCTGCTTCTTTCTTATCGTCATCCAACTGCAAGACGATGCAAGAAACCAGCTGCCCAGCGTAATATACACTAGAAAGAAAATTAGTGTCCTCTCCGACTGCGAAGGTAAATTAAGCTATTAGGAAAACAAAATTACACAATCATTAACAACAGCAATATCTTCAACAACTACGTCTAATCGAGAGATAATAAACTATGTTGAAAATTTAAGGAACCTTGGCTTGAATTTACCTTCAATAGAATTTATTTTTTATTTTTTGAAATAGGTAACTTTACCTTCAATAGAATTATTTGATTCAAGTGTTATCCACATATTTGATGAGTAATAGTTATAATTAACTGAAAGGGAAAACTCCTCATACAAGATGTATACAAAATCAAGCGCTCTGTTTGCATGCGATATTTCAGCTATAATTCATTTGTCTAATTAAGTTTATTACCTCAAAAATTAAACAAATAAATAGATAAATTTTGTCAATGATAAGATCTCTATGGTGAAAGGAAAACTTGGAGGATTATATATCTTTAATAAGTCATAAAGGCTAGAGACAGAGACTCGATTTAATTTATGCACTGCTAAAGAGATGTCATACTCTGGATGATAAATCATCGTCTCATAATAGAAAAGACTACCAATGTTTTCCTCCAGCATAGAACAGTAAATCAGCAATTTAGGAAATCCTAACAAATCCAAGTATGTGTATACATCTGTAAAAGCTTCCAATTCAGACGTTAATATTATATGTATCAAGTAATGGGGTTCCATATGGAGATCTCCCCTCATTTTTTGTTTTGTGGCATAAGCCTCTACAATTTTTCTAGTAACTTTTTCCAGGTCATGAAAAGTTCTTTAAAAAAAAGTTGAGCTCTTTCTCTCCACAAAATATCAATTTTTGTACCAAACAATTACTCTTGTGGGTGTAACATACTCTGAATATACTACAGCTCATTGTTTAACCACTTCTAACCTTAAACAAGATGACCTTTCCATTCTAAAAATGGTGTGCACAGTAATAGCAGGAACTCAGGTTCAAGTGAAAAGATCGTCTTAACCTTGACCAGTTGGTTTTCATATAGATCGTAACTACTCCACATCTCTCATGTTGGTTCTTAAGATATTGGCTAAGAACTAAAAGAATATGAACCCTTAAAAACTGAACAAAGCTCTCATGCTATAATATATTTCAAACTATAGCTCAATGTTTATCCATATCTCAGCCTAAATAAAGTACCTTTCTATGGGAAGGTTTTGCAATAGTAATATCTGGGAACTCTTTGTTGTGGGTTAGATGTTGATTCTCGTGAAATAGTAATCCTCAAGAAATTGGCTAAGAACTAAAAGCATATGAATCCATTGAAATACTGACCAAGGGCATAAAGAACTAAAAGGGTGTGGTACAATAGAATCTTCTTGAGATGCAATAATGACATATCTTTTAGAAGCCTTGAGAAACAATAAACACATGGACTCAAAAACTTTTCCATTTAATCTAACCCTGGGGTGGGTAAAACCTTAAACCAATTGATGGTTGTATAACTTATAATGCATTTCTTCTACAAAAACAATTATGCCTCAATGCCACGCAAGTTGGAGTCCACAAAATGAATCATCACTAACCATAATGCGTTATTTAGATCAGAACTAACTCAATGTTTGGAAGTTTAGATTCCCTACCATTAGACATTCTCTAGATATTCTGTATTTTGCAAATCTGCATGAATTCCAAAAAGTTGTAAGTTTTCTGAGACAAAGTCTGTAAATGTAACTTTAGCCTACCCCTTCCCCCATTTAACAACTTGCACCATGGATTCACACCTATCGACTAATGCATCTATAGAGGGGGGGAAAGTATTTCTAGTGTGGGTTCAGAAATTCAATGTTATACACATGAACAATTATCGCATAAGTTCAGAACTTTTAGTTTAGACACTATTCAAATGGGGCTTATAAAAGAGAGATTATTCACTGATTTACGTAAACATAGAAAGCATTAGTTAGAAGGTCTAATTCAATAACCTTTGACTTCAACAGCATTTTAGTTAATAAGCTTGAACTAGTGCTGGAATATCACTTTGGGTTGGTTTCCGTACCTCACCTTCTTTTATCCTCCCTTATATTTAATAGATAAATTGAAGATATTGATACATCATACACTACATAATAATTCAAATTCCTTCCAGCTTGCCAAACAATTAAAACTTTGGCATAAAATAAGCTATGAACAAAAAAAGCTGGAAGTGTTCTTTGGAAATTTCATAAATAAAAGGACTTGAAGAATTCATTAAAAATATAACTCACAGAACCTATATCAGAAAATAAGTTGTCAGAAGATTCAATACCAGTTTTGCTCCATCGTCTACAAAGGGAGGAAGTGCTTCAGATGCTCGAACTAACCCCCGCAAGCCTCCTGGGAGACTGACAACAATATCTTTCTCATTTACTTCAGAAACTACTCCCCAGAGCTTCATTCCAGGAGATATATTCTGAATGCATAAGAAAGTAAAGTTGTTAAATGTTTGCTGGCAGTTGTTAGGATAAGCACAGAGCATAGAACTCAAAATGCAGTAGACAAAATAATAAGTTACAGATGTGTTAATAAAAAATGAACTTGTAAACAGCCTAAACATGCAATTTTAAAAAGAGAAAAAGTTTCACGGACATGTGAGGAATTGTCAATGGCTGAAGAAAAAAGAAAAACTAAATATATAGGTTTAGAGTATGAAGAGGAGTTGAAATGTGCGATGTTGAAATGGATAAAAGAGAGAGAGAAATCAGGCATGTGAATCCTCTAATTGGTTAAGTTAGTAAGCAGTCTGTATACCTTTAAAGTGATCCTGTTGGCGAACCTTGGCAATTTTCCATTGATGCCACCGCCAAAAAGGGAACCTAAATCATCTTCTGTATTAGTCTTTTGGAGCTTGTGTTGTTTTTTCCTCTTCTTCAATAATCTGTCTTCAGCCTCAAACTCTGCATCCACCTCAGCTCGAACTTCATCTAACTCTTTCCTGCTCAAAGAAGATGCCCCACCTACAAACACAACATTTGATTTGATTGGAAATAGAAGAAATATTGTTACGATATAAATAAAAAAGAATGGTGTTTGAGTACCTCTAGGGAAGTCAGCAACTTCATCTTCAAGCTGAATGGGACCGTTTGATTGTGAATTTTTTTTGCTTTGGGATTTGGGTGCCATCAAAACGTAGTTTCTCCTTCTTCTTTCTTCTTCTTCTTCTTCTTCAGAGGTAGAGTACAAGTTTACAAATTGGGAGAAGAATGAATAGAACTGGCGCAGGAGGGTTTAAGGGTTTAACAAAGATTTTCGACACAGACGCTGTAACTTAGGTTTCTTTCCTCGACTTATTGGGCTTTACAATTTTTTTGCTTTTCTAAATGTTTGAACTGGCCCATAACACCACCCTTTTTTTTTTAGGATAAATTACTTATATACACATGTTTAATTTCCTTATTCTCTGTTTTTCCCTACCTTTTTAAAATATTATTTAAATCCCTTCTTTTCTCATAATTTTAGAAACTATTAGATACATAAAAGTAATCAGCCAAACCCACATTAACCACTCCCTTTTTCACTCCTATTTTCTCTCCTAAATTCGCTCCAAGTTCTTAGTAGTTACAAAATTCATATCCACATTTGATTTTCAAAAAATTTAAACGAACCATACACTAAATAAATAAATAATAATAATAATTTCAGATTTTGTTCCTCTTTAATCTAACTAAAAATGAAATGAAATTTAAAATGGAGTATTTCCTCTTTAATGTAATCCTATACGGCTAAATGAGTATGTTAAAAATACTTCCTTAATTAACTTTAGCCTGATTTTTTATTAGTTGCATTTATTAACTTGTTAGTCATAAGAAATGCAAGGTGGATGCAGCTAAGCCGTTAGCGTCAAAAATTGGTCACTAGTTTTTGCAATTATATGTGTAATAGATTATTTTTATTACTCATAATAATGTTTGATCATTACGGTAGTAATAACTCAATTATAAAAATTATAAATTTAAATAAAAAATTACCGGGTAAATAATTAATTTCACGATTTTTTTCTCCCCTTTCAAGTCATAAATTTCTCCACAATTATCTTACATTAACTAGAATATATTTAGTTAATTTTGTTTCTTAATTATGTATAATTTTTGTTTCAACACTACGATACATTACAATTAGTGTATCATATTTAAATTTTAGTTTTGATACATAACCCTAATTAGTTTTGATACTTGATACAAAATTTTTATCAAATGTATCATTTGTCACGTATCTAGGTGTGGTTATGTATATACTACTTTATTCAAATTTAGAAGGATATATGTATCTGTACAAATCACATGCGTGATACATAAACTTTGTGTTATGTATCCCACAACAAAAAAATATGTTATTTGAAACATTTATCCTTTCCTTATTTTACTCCACAAATCTCTCCTTATTTTTAGTCACAAAATCTTGATAGTTATTTTCTCATTTACGTTTGAAATTCAAAATTAGTCTCTTTTCTGTAGGTTAAGAATATTTACAAACAAAAAAATTTTAAAAGGATAATTATAAGTCTTTTACATATTTTTAAAATACTCCAAAATTTATAATAAAAGAAACTATTCAAATTTTCAACACTAAAACGTAATTAGAAAAAAAGAAGTAATAGTATTAGTTTATTATCTGGTAATAATTAATATAATATATATACATTTTTCATAATCTGAGTTGGTTAAGGACTCTAACAACTAATCATTCATTGAAACTGATTAGGATTCTTGTATTATAATTTAAGGCGAACAATACAATACTTATCAACTTACATAAGATACATAATAGTAATATATCATGCACTAATTTTTTAGATATGATACGTAAATTCTAATTTATACTGAATGTATCAATTCATAGAAACTACACGGTAATGTATAGACCTCAAATCTAACATCTTATGGGCAACAATTATTTATTTACTGTATCTAGCATAAATACAATAGTTATCAATATAAACGAGATACATAAATAGTAATGTATTATGCACTAATTTTTTAGATATAATACGTACATTCGAATTTATATTGAATGTATCAATTACATGGCAACTACCACACAATAATGTATCATCTTAAATCTAACATCTTATGGGCAACAATTATTTATTTAATGTATCTAGTATAAATACAGTACCTATCAATTTAAACAAGATACATAGATAGTAAATGCTAAGTACCAAAGATATTCATGATGTATTTTTCAAGTTTTCTGACATAAATAAAAATTGAAAGGATCTTCAATAAATTAGGAGAAAAAATTTGAATCTAAAAATTTTCAATAATTTTGCATCAAAATTGAAAGGATCTTCGTTGAACTAGGAGAAGAAAGAATCTTGAATCTCAAATTTTTAATCAAAATTGAATGGATCTTCGATTAACTTCAAGATTCAAAAGAATATCCTCCAACAACAATTCCATCACTTTTTTTTCCTTCATAACTCACCTCACTTACCCAAAATTTCCACTATTTTTTTTGAATCAAATCTGAAAGGTTTCTTCGTTCAACGGAAAAACAATTTGAAATTTCTTCGTTCTATTAGAATTTTCTTGAAGCAAAAGAGAAACTTGATGTTCTTACTAATTTCATCGAACAAATAAAAGATGGACTAGAGAAATGTTCTTACTAATTCCATCGAACAAATCAAAGATGAACTAGAGAAATGAAAGGTTGACTGTGAGAAAAAGGACTAAAATTGCAGAAGAAAATTTATTAATGGAAAAAGAAATCAACAGGCTATTAAATATGTTCAAAGATAACGGAGATCAAGCAAATAAAAGCGTAATTTATGGAATTTAATTAATTTCAAATTTTGTTCCCTTTTTAGCGCAATGAAATTTTTTCCTTGTATTAGAATTAATGTATCCGGATGATGACTTATGTATCTGAAAGTTATAAATTTTAAGGGATTTTTGTAATTAAAAAAAAATAGGGATAAAATGTAATTTACTTTTTACACTATGGGATTTATGTAAGTTATACTTTTTTTTAGGTAAAACTACCTATCTACTTAAACTTAAGTACCACATATACATATTTTATCTCTACTTAAAAGATATTACATAGAATACCATTTTTTTTTTAAATATCATTATTTTTAAAATATATCAGATACATAATCCCTTTAAATATGATAATGTATAATTATCTTAAAATACATCTCCTCAATTAGTAGGACAGTAAAAATTAAATTTAATTTTTTCAATCGTTCCCTCCCCCAATCCCAAAACAAATACGTATCCCACCATTACTCTTTTCTTCTTCTTCATTATTTTCAGTCGTTCCCTCCCCCAATCCCAAAAGTATCCCACCATTACTCTTTTTTCTTCTTCTTCATTAAACCTTTCCTTCCCCTATCCCCAAAAAAGTTTGTATCTCATTACCCCTTTTCTTCTTCTTCAATCATTTTATTCACTTTTGCATTTGCTAAATTCATATCAAACTCTATCAGTTCAGCATTTTTTAAAGTGGAAAAGTAAGATTTTCTTTAGTGTTTCCTATTGTTTCATTTTTGCTAGTCGATTTATTATAGGATTTTTATATTATTAGCTTTTGTTATTTCTTCGTTCCATTTTGATGACTCATAATGCAGTATGAATATTGTTATGGGTATTGTTAATAAACAATAAATTTCTTATAAATGTCTGTAGGATATTACTTTTTAGTTCAACAAGAGTACGCAATGGATGCTAACCAGATACAGGTATGGGTCTCTGTTTTTTTAATATGTTGTTATTTTATAACTAACATTCATGGATATGACATGCAAAATGTTTTATTTCTCAGTGTAAGTTGTGATTTTTAAACATTTTATGATTTGGGAAATTTCGAATAGAACTGTTATAGTGTCTATCGTAATTTTGAATCTTTTATATGAATTTGGGATTTGTATTGATACGACTATCTGTTGTGTCTTAATGTAGTGATTAATACACTTATATAATCTCCCAATTTCTAAAAAATTATACAATATAGAGTAAATATATTGTATGTTTTTAAAAATACAAACTCGAGATACATAAGGATTCTAACACATAGTATACAACTTTTTATGTTTTTGTAGGAGTATGAGTTGTTTCTTAAAACACCCCCTGTTCATCCTCTACGTATTGTTAGTTCTACAAAGTATGACATTGTTGAAGACTTTAAGAAGATCCTTACTGTTGAACAACTTGGCATGTTTAGGCAGACATGTTTTGGGATGTATCTAGATATTTCAGAATGCTCACTTCAAGCACAATTACATCGTTGCTTGATGACACTTGAAGTTGATCAAGATAATCCTAATGAATTTTGGATATGTGCTAATGGGTCTATCCTTCGTTTCACTATTGTTGAGTTTGCTCTGATTACCGGACTCAAGTACACCGGTAATGAAAATGATTTTCAGGTTGATGTTAATTCTAACAGTAGGCTGTTAGACGATTATTTTTATGGTGCCGAAACTGTAAAGAAGGAACATCTTAATAAGTGCTTCAATGATAAAAGGTGGGAAAATAACAATGAAGATGCAGTGAAGATTGCGATATTATACTTCATATACAATTTTATCTACTCTAATCAGAATGATACTATCCCTATAAGAGATTTTGTGATTGTTGATAATGGGACATACAACCAGTTTCCATGGGGGAAGCTATCATTCAATAAATTGATGGAAACATATAGGACAAATTAAATTATACAAAGCAATTGTATCGCTATGCAGGAATGTCGTATGCTATACAAGTATGGATTTACGAGTGCTGTATGAAACTCCCCCCCCCCCATAACATTAGTTGTTCGTCATGCTAATATTATTCCCAGAATTCTGAATTGGCGTGTTATTGATCCAACTCCCAAATTCAATACCATCTAGAAAGCATATTTATCAACACAGGCAACAAAGTAAGTATATTTATCTAGCAATGTCTATTAAATATGATGTCAGATACATGTATCCGTTTGTATTAATCAATTTCATATGTTGCTCTGTTATTTTTCACAAATAGTGGCTATTATTGTTTTATGGTTCCGTTTATTCTTTTAATATGTATCTGAAATGTATATTTTAAATTTTCAGGTCTCATTTAGTAATATTTCTCCGTCTCCAAGTGAATTGGCAAACTATGACTTAACTCGTGTATATGATACTGCTCCAAATCGAGTTGACACTTCTGTTGTTCCTGATGGATTTGAGGATTTTACTACTCTACCTCCGCCATATGTGTACATGATGTCTAATTTGTTTGAATCATTATCAACGCATCCGCATAAGAAATAAAAATTGGATGGCACATCACATGCTGCTAAATTTGACAATCATGATATATGTAGTCATACACCTGAAACAGTGGCCAACAAGGAAAAAGAACCCTTAATTAGTTCAGTTTTCGATAATCCTCACAAGTCCGCTGTAAAGGAGTTCACTACTTCTTATCACGAGCAGACTCACAACACCCAAGTTCAAAGTCCACATTCCAAAAGCACAAAAAAGGGTTACAATTTCAGTCAAGAGTTTGCTTTGCTTCGAAAGGATATCTACAACTTAAAGGATATGGTAAAAACGTGTTCATATATATGTGTGTGTGCGTGTGTGTGTGTGCGCGCGCGTTTTTAAAATTTGTAACCTAATGCACTAATTTTTTTCTTGTTAGGTGAAAAAACAATTTGTTGATCTGCGTATGTATATGCAGGACATGTTCAAAGTCATATTTGACGCTTTTAAAGAAAAGGAAAATATGGAGTCTAAGGTTATCTAACCGTATTCTGTAGAATATACTAAATATATAACACATAATACATTTGAACTTTAATGCATCTATTTTTTTAGGGTCCAGGAAATTCTATTCAAAATAGTGATGGTGTTGATTCACACAACAATGTAGTTCCACACCATACACATGGTGAGGGTAATAGCAGCAGTGACACAAAGAAAGCTACCACAGAAAAAGTTCAGAGTGTCCACGTATCAAAGGTATCAACAATAATTCACGTATTCATGATTAGTTATTCATTAATATCATATAACTATATATCATTGCACAAGTTTTCAATTCTTTAGTATATACATTTTATTCATTTAGTTATCAGATACATAGCTATTGTACACATATACACAATTTTGCATGATATATTATAGATACAGTACTTCTCGTAATGTCAATAAATTAAAAGTTTTTAAGTTGGAATACCAAAGAATGATCATCAGGATTACATGGTTCAATCTAATGTATCTAGTCGAATCAAAAAGGTTTTCACAGACAAGATACGTCAAGCAGGTCAATATGAGGTATAACAAATTACAAGAAAAACAGTAATTCACATCGCTAGCTATATGATGTATATTTGACTGATTTTATATTTATTTTAAGGAAATACATGAATCTGATAAAGACGTGCCAGTTGCATCAAATTACATACCTATAAGCAATTCAGAAGCTCGCAAATCAACTTCACAGGAGCAAGATCAGTTCGAGCCAATCTGTGTACTCCCATTGAGTGTAGTACCTTCAGATACGAACACCAATACTGAATTTTTAATTAGTGACAGTGCCCTTCCATCTCAGATATCGGTAACCAAAATTGTTGTACGTACATTATCAGTGTTAACTACAGAGACCCATTTCAAAGGAATAAGCTACCTGGAAGATCGAACAAATTACCATATGTTACTGAATTTGGATCTGGATCAGGCACCAAAGTTGTACCAGATACTTTTTCTCAAATTTATCCATTTCAATCATATTTCATCGTTGGCCCCCATCCGCTTGAATTGTTTCAAGAATATTCTGTGTGGTTACATGTTGGGCTTCTTAAGAATGATGCCAACAAGTAAGTATATGTGATTTATGTCTAAGTATCACATATCGTAAGTATCTTATTGTTTGATTTATATATACAAAAGTATAATTTCAATTTCTTTTACATTTATGAAAAACAAAGAATGAGCATTATAGGAAGAAAAATTGTGATCTCGATCAACATCTCGAATTTGTTGTCGCATTTGCAAAGAAAAAAAACTGGTTTTACACCATGTCAATTGCTGGAAATTATTGGAATGATGAGGTAATTATTTTTAAAAATTAAAATTATAGAGCTCTTTAGTTTGTGTCGTGTATACAACTTAGATACATGATGTATCTATTAATATAATCCTAATATGATATGTATCTCAATAATCAAACATAAGTATTCTCTTTTTGTTTCATGTATCTGAAACAAAAACTTATATATTAAGACCAACAATAGATTTCATTTTGTAATATGTATCTGACCATCTTCATCAATTAATAATTTTGTTTTTATAGCACATGGATGTTATTTTCTACTATTTAAGGAAGAAGTCAAAGTTTCAATCAAACGGCAATCCAAGATACACTACTGCAATGTGTCATTTTAAGTCCCTCGTGGATGAGATTTATCAGACATATAAAGCTCAAGTTCCTGGTTAGAATGCTTTCACTCAAGGAAATTCTATTTGTTCATACATTAAAGGTTTTGGGACACATGCTGGTATACCTTGGGATCAAGTTGATGAGGTGTATATTCCTGTTAATTGCAAGAAAGATTTTCACTGGGTGTTGGCAGTTGTACAAATCAAATACAGGTGCATCAGAGTTTACGACTCGCGTGTGGCTGCTGGTCACAACTCTTCGATAAAAGCAGAGATTGCTAAGATTGCATCTCTTTTGACTTCTTATCTGACTCTTAGTGGCTTCTTTGACAAATGTGAGCGTGTTGATTGGTTGAATCTTGAAGCGTACAATGACAAAACAGTCAAAGATGTCTTTGAAATTATATTTCAAAATAATATTATTCAACAGTCCAGTAGTTCAATGTGTGCATTCTTCACTCTTTATGTATATATTTACTTATGGTTAGTCATGATTGTTCATATTACTAATGTGATGTTGATTTTTCAGGGACTGTGGATTATATTAAGCTGCATATGCTGAGTATTTGAGTGATGGACAATAGATACCATTAAAAAATTTTGATGTAATCTACACCGTTCAAGATACGGTGCACTTGTATGGAATTATAGAAATCAAAAAGCCTCGTCTGATTCAGTTAGTGATAACGAAGACCCGCCTAAGTCAAGGAACACGTTTGTTGATTCAGATGACATTGAAAAGATCAATATAGATTAGTCATTTGACGTTTTTTTAGATTTCCCCTTTATTGAACTTGTTAAGGTTAATGTTTTTCTTAGATACATTAAGATACGTGGTTATAACGTATCTAAGTCGTTTCTCATTCCCATTTTGTCCTTTTTGTAAGGTCATGAACCTATATTTTGATTATCTTTATATAAAAGGTTGTTTACATTATACATGTAATCTTGTTTAATTTTCTACTTATAATAGCTCTTATTAAATTTGTGACGCTACTTATCTTGTTTAGTATGACACATAGTTAAATTTTGTTTGATCATGAAAAATACTGAATTTGTACAGAAGTGACTCAGTTCCACCTACTATTGAGGGTTTGTTAAGTGCAGTGGAGCTGAAACACATGTTATCTATCAATATCACAATCTCTTTACACAATGTGAGTTATATTTTTTACATATGATTCTATATACGCGTATTCAACAGAATTTCCTAATTAATATCATTGATGAAATTGAATGTATCATTTCTATAAATAACTTATTGTAAACAAAAACATAAAATGTCAAAACTTTATCATACTTGCCATAGAATCCATTGAAAGTCATACCAAATTTCAGAAATATTAAAAAAGACTAAAACAACATCCAAATGTATATGAAATAAGAAAAATCATCTCTTCATTGGAAAATAACTACAAGTACGTGGATTGTGACCTTCTTGACCACACTGTCCACAACAATTCGTATTTGATGATATTTTCACTCATGTTCTTATGTCTGTCCTTCTTTGGCCTCCCTGGTGGTCGCTTGTATTTAGGTGGCAGAACAACTTCATTTAACACACTATTAGGTATATTCCAATCTTCTTTACCCAGCAGAGGACCAATTGTTATCTCATATGTACTTATTAGTGTTGATGACTTGTAGTAGTCTGAGCAGTATGGTTCAAACTCAGTTATATTTTTTTTCTTAAAACTGCAATTGCATGCGAACACAATATCTCGTCTGATTGGAACCTTCCACAACTACATGTCTTACTAATCAAGCAAACAATGTATCGCCGTCCGTTATCATCAACTCCGTACAATGATTCAGAAGAAAGTCTCACCTGAA
>JAJJBR010002071.1:0-17349 GCA_022817965.1 Solanum lycopersicoides
TTGCCCATTATGTACATCTCTACTACTGATATGTGTTATACTCAAAGATCAACCAGGACTTGTTAAGGTTGTAATGTCGGCTCAGGGTCACGGGAGATTCATATATATGAAAATTTGTGACTCGTTCTCCCTAATGCACTATGCTTGACTTTAACTTTGTAGATCACATTTTTTCTTCACCTTCCTGTTTAACATGTTTCTCCAATTTAATCTTTCTCCCTTTAAAATGGTAGGTTAAAGGCTCAAAGGGGCTAACTAAAGAATGAGGTAAGGCTCCATTTCTCCAGTAATTTTCAAGGAAGACCTAATATCATATTTTTTGAGTACGACACAATAATCTTCGCTTCAATAACAACCTGGGCAAGTTCTAAACTCAATTAGCATATCAGTGGCTATACAGTAACTCATCACTCGTGGCACAAGTTGCATTCAGAAAGAACAACTCAACCCATTATATGTTACACGAGAGGGTCATTTCAGCTTAAGTTGTACTTTTCTATAGCATGTCAAACAGTTGCACTTCATATATCCTTCAATTCCATATCGCTTTTCGTACAAATGCTTTTTCAAAGAGCTACAATTTCAGTACAACCCACCTAGACTCAATCTATGACAATTACCCTTTAAAACTGTCATCATCCATCTATCATTGGCAGTCTGACTCAATCTATGACTACTACAGACTTACTCCTAACAAATAAAAATATGTCTTTTTTTGTACGGTTCAAAGGGACTCTCCTTGGCTAAATAACCGTAAACAACTACCAAGAAACCCAACACAAAACATAGTCTTAAAAATAAACAAAACAAACTGAAGCATACACGCATACACAGAAAATGCTACCCCCACCCCACACTTAAACAATAGCACTGTCCTCAGTGCACATAAAACATATTAAATGAAATCACAGAGTAAGGGAAACACTCCCTGACTAATTATCTATCCCATCATTAGCTTCTGTTGGAAGAGGCTCAATTTCATCATTCGAGTCCGACTCAATATCGGAGCTAGTTCGTAAGTTGTCCTCATCAGTTGACACATTATCACTGAATGGCTCAACAAACATCAGACATATCCCCAATAGTGCCTCGGCATGTACATTCAAGAGATAGTGGCGACTGACCTCATCAAGCTCAGACCAATTTGATGGTCGACCCCCAGTTCTGTGCCGCAATATCTCCGATCCGTACATTCAAGCCATAATCAACTCGTCCCGTCTGCTCCTCTCCGCAGTGGTAAGAGTGTGGACTAACTCAGTATCAGGCCCTTTCGCCCGAGTAACATCCACAGCTGCATGGTATAAAGAAGTCATATAATCCAAAGGTTCTTCTAGAACACCTGCACGACGACACATGTTAGTGATAAGGCCCCCAAATGCATATCGTTGACCCTTATGCACAATAGCTTTCGCATGACCGATTTAACAATTGCCCGATATTTAGCTCCTTGTTCGTCATCAATGCGTATACCAAACACACCCGGTCACGTGTAATGTCAGTGTAGTGCAGATCGAGTATAAAACAATTCATAACAATTTTCAACCAAACACGAGTCGTGCGTAGCATGTGGGCGTACGGGAGAGTTTTGTGATACCGTTTCGACTGTGATGATTCCACTTGACCATGGACTGAGGTCCACACATTAAATGACGGATTTCCTGATATGGTGGCCGGATGTTCAACTGGGTTAACACCAAAGGATTGGTGACATCAGCTGTGCCCATAATCTCATTTACACTGGTTAAAGTGATAGACACGTTCCGACCACGAACAATGACAAAGTGAAAACGAGTGTCGGGAATCCAGTTAGCATAAAATTCGCAAACCACTCTCAGATTGCACTCATCTGGTTTATGAAATATAAACCCCAGCTGCAACTCTTGTATCCGCCTCACAATAAGGAAGGTGCAAACCCTATCCACCGGAGAACTCAGTTAAAACAAGGAAATAGGAGATCAGTACAAGTCAATATAGAAAGAGAATAAAAGAGGAGAATGAATACTACTTTTTGAAGTTGATTCATATATAGATACAAAGAACAAGAAGAAAGACGGAAATTAATAACCCATATCATGTAGCTTCAACTAGGAGTTTAACAAGGAAGCCATTATGATATGAGGATAGCGGTGGATATAAGAAGGAAGTTAATTAGGAAACCTTAAGGATTAGGGAACTTGTTTGGTCTAAATGTGTAGGATCCATGGTTACTTCAGTTTTGTAGCTTGTTTGTGTGGACCGACGAAATTGGGTCTATGTTGATGTTTGAGTTATTTATTTTAAGTATTAATAAAATCTCAAAGTTTGATTTAAAAAAAAAAAATACAAATACAATAAATTATAGTTGAAAACAAAATGACAAAATAAATGAATAAATAAATTTTTAGGTTGAGACGCAAATATCTCTCTCTCCTTAAGGAGATTCAAGCTCACTACGACATAATCTATATCGATCCAGTATAGTAATACTCTCGAGTTGTCCTCTCCAGGATAGAACACCCCAACAACGTCGTACAACTCACGCAACCCTAGATTAGTTTAAGAGTCCAAAACTCCATATAAGAGCACAATTTCATCATATAATTACTCTCTTATTTTGTATAGTAAATATAGTTGAAAACTTAGAATATTTTCTTTCATGCATGTCTTAACACTCTCTTTCACTACTACACACTACAATATAAGTTCATACTCATCCTTTTTGGTATACTTCACAAAGGAAGAAACACCACTATTTATAGGTGAAGAAGTCTTCCATGTAATATGTAGAATTAGGTTAGTGATGTGGGTAGATAAATTGGATAGATGTTACATATATTATAAAAAACCAATAATCATCTTCTACCACAATTTCTATTCACTAACGTATGCACTTAATATTTTATTTTAATAATAAAATGCATATACTCCAAAGACATGAATTTTGTTCAAGGTAGAGTATCATACATAGTGAAAGTGTGCTCTACACTGAACCGTCACTCAGTAAAACAGTAGCCTTTACTCCAAAGACAGTAGTGATCTCAGACTTGAACTATAACTGCTTAAGGGGAATAAAGTATCACTGCTTAATGCTTATACACAATTATAAAGGTGATAACCTAAGCTTTAATAGCTAGCACATTACGGCCTTGTGTATCCCAATTTTCATGAGTGTTTTTTAGAATAAGCTCATTCTGATCGAAAGCGTTCTACTTTCACATCCACATATGTGAAAACTTTCAAAGGTGCCCCTATAACTTTGATATCCAACTATATGAGATACAAATTTTCATTAAAAATTTATAGACTCAACCTCCACAAAATTATAAAATAAATACACTCACATCATAAGATCGAACAAAACAAGTATATAAGAAATTTCACAACAAATCATCATATGATTCTTTCTCTCCTTTTAACCTGGTTATGTGATCTCTAATTTTCAGGTCGAGTTTCCTCACATATGACTAAGAATTTATGAACTTCAATACCATCCCCTCGATGTGCTTCAGACCCTTTATCTTGCTAAGACTTAGTTTATGAATCTACAAGATTAATTATCAAAATTTTTAACACAATTAATATTGATGATATACCATTGTTCAACATAATTTCACAATATTGTGTTTTCTCCTCACGAATCTAAATTCTTGACACACCTCTTCTCTTCCATTTCTTGAAGAGAGTAAACCATAACAAAAATGAATCAATAGTAATATTCTACCACAAATTATACTCACTAATCTATGTACTTAACATTTTATTTTAATAATAAAAATACATATACACCACCTTATAATATAGTAATATAAAATAAGGAAATATATAGTATAGGAAGCATGCAAATGGGAAAACGAGACAAAGTAACTAAAAGGAGGAGGACACTAGGATGTTAGTGGCCCGTTGAATGTTGTGTCAATGCCACCAATGGTATGGTCATTAAGTGTAATCACTATTACATGTGCAAAGGAGCAATTGTGCAGAGAAGAGAACCATAAGCATAAAGACGAACTCTACTGTCACTCTAAAATACCTAATCCTCTGACTCTCACTTTCTGTCTTCTTCTTCTTTTGACCAACACATTGCCTTAATTATGGTTTTTGGCACTATGACAAATTGAATAGTTTTTGTTTAGCGCAAATTAATGAAAACTTTATAATTAACGTACACTAAAAATACAGTTTATGCTCTTTTTTATTAGCAACGGAGAAAATGATCTGGTATACCCTTTAACTTTGTCTTTTAAAACTGATATACTCTCGTTATGAAAATGACTAATAAAATTTTACTTACTAATAATTTAAAAGTATTATTGATACAATTAAATTCCTTATTATAGAATAGTTATAGGTAATTTATTATATCAATAATTCCCAATCAGATGAAAGTGATATATAATAAATTACATTAAATTATTTTTTATAAATATAATTAGTTGTATTTAACACATAGAGTGTAACCTAACAGAGTAGGCCAGATGTGTGTTATTGAATAAGCAAGGGGCAGTCATCTTTAGGGCGGTGATTAATTCATGGAGGCAGTGACACGTGCGTAATGGTTTGGGATCTTGCATGTGTCTTCAATAAAAACTAAATTTAATGCACTCTATCAACTTGTACTTTGCCTTAAAATTAATTAAGTATGATCTACATGTTGTAAAAGTAACTATAAATAATGAAATGAGTACCAATACCAAACAAAAAAAATTGCCAATTTAAGACTTGTACGCTAGGCTATAAATAATTTGAACAATTTAGTAACGCTGTCCTTTTAATTGAAATGGATTAATAATGAAAAATGAAGTGGAGAAATGATTGCAAAATCCACTTTAGAAACATTTTTTCAACAAATTAAAAGTGAAAAAAATTCAAGAAAGAGTAGGGATAAGCGTAAAATTGAATTATCGGATTATATTAAATTATTGATAATTTGATATATGGTAGTTGGTATGATATGCATGAATAAAATATTAGAATAGTGAGACTTGAGTTTGAGTTTGATATGAGATATTAATAGCATTTTATATTTAGTATTTTTTAAATATCGAATTATATATTTAATGAAAGTCGTCTATCAATAGAGCTATTACTTATTAGTACAAGTCCAAAGAAAAAGTTAAAGCCTAAACATAGACAACTTAAATATATATATTTTTTAGTTGTGTCAATTTGTTTTCTTGGTGTCTTCTCTTACTTATTAATCGTTTATTATATCATGTCTCTGCATAGAAAAATAGAATGATTAAAGCAATAGAATCAACTTTGTAATACAGTTGACAATAACTTCAATACAATATTACTAAATATCGCATTAAATCAAAATTTAATTTATCGATTATCAAATTATCAAACTGAAAAAACATAATTAAAAAAAAAGTATTCAATATCTATTTTAACAATTGCCAAATTACTGAATCAAAATTAAAAATCTCAAATTAAATACCGAATGTCCATCCTAAAAGAAGAGCAAATTGAAATGGAGAAATGATTTAAATAAAATAATGCATATGTATAGCACGTACAATGAAAATTTGAAAAATGCTAATGTTTCTTTCGTCCCAATATTTATATTTGGTTGTTTAAATTTAATCATTATTACAAGAATATATAATTAAGGATAGGATAGTTTGTTGTATTAAAGAAAGATAAGTATTGTTCTTTAGTGCCTATCGATTTCGATTCTTGTTGCAACAAAGTACTAATTAATATTGTCAACATCCAAAACTAGTTTCTTATTGTCAAATGCTATATTACTCTACTAGCCTCAACTACTAATCACAAGTGAAATCAAGTTGAACGATGTAATTAATTTTTTTCGAAAATAATTTGTGCACAAATGCTTTAATTAGGGGTGTCAAAAATAAACCAAACATAGGTAACCCGTCCAACTCGCACATAATTTTAATAGTTGGGCTCAAGATAATTTGAATTAGGTTCAATCTCAACTCATTCAAACTTAACCATTTGAAGAGAATTCTCAATTGAGCCCAATTCAATCTCCAATTTTAACCCGTTTTAAAACTTTTTACTAAGATATGTTTTCTATATTGAAAATATGAATTATTATGGGAAATTTTCAAAATGTCAATATTTTGACATTTAATAAGTTTCTTTAGTTACACTTTCAATATTTATCTAAAATGTCAATATTTTATGTATTTTTTATTTGCTTGATTTTTAAGATTACAATTATTTAGAAAGGAGAAAATCAAGGTAGATAATATTTTTTTTAAAAAGAACATATCACTTAAAATTCTCATCAGTTACAATTTCTTGAAAATTTCCTTTTTCATTCCATTGAATCAACTTTCCTTTTTATTATGTTTTCATTATAATTGTATACCAACAATTTTTACATTTTATGTGTTCACTTTACCATTCAAATTAAATTGATTTTTTTATTTTCATACCGAAAAATACAAATTGTATTTTAGTGATCAAAATTGTATTACATGATTGCTAAATATATTTTTCTTTTATTTGTATTACAAAAAATATTACTGATTGTGTATATCAATATAATCTAATCATTATATATGAATATGATTTACGAAAGAATACAAGATTTTGAAAAAAAAATAGAATACATGATGGAATAATACAATCTGTTGAAAAAGAATACAATATTCTAAAAAAATATATACAAATTAACTATGAAAGAAATAGAAATACAGGAATCTGGAAAACAAAAAGCATACATAATGAAAATAATATAATATGTTGAGGAGGGATAGAATATTCTAAAAATAATTACAAACTGACTCTTAAAAAATAGGATACATCTATGCTTAATAAATATATTTCATATGACATACATATGACTAAAAAATAAATACAATATACCTTGTAATGACTACTGTAACAACCTTGAAAATGGATAAGATAAGAAATGCTTAGTGTGTCAAGAATGCCTATGATTAGACCAGGGTTGACACGGATTGATGCGCGTAGAACCAGACCTCGGAACCCTTGCTACAACCAAGCCAACTAACTTGGGGAGTTAATTGAGCTTGGAAAGGTTGGGACCAACCATGTAGGGCTCTCGAATACGAAGATATACTCGAATGAGTCTTTACCGGACTTAAAGAGAGGAAAGCTTAAGTTTTGAGGGTCTAGGGGTAAAATGTTCTTTTGCCAGGCTAAGGGTAATATCGTAATTACCCTAAATACATATGTAATTATTTAATTAATAAAGTGGAGGGGCAATTTGGAGAGAGAGAGCCGAAATTGAGCTCTTGAAGTGAAGTCTTGCTCCACCCGGGTTCGAACCTAGGTGGAAGCAATGATTTAACTTGTTTTTATTTAAATGGATAAATTAATTTAATTAATTAATAAATATTAGCTGATTTAAGAAAAAGAAAAATCAGATTTTTTATTTAAAGGTTTAACAAAGAGTCCTAGTTTGACTAATTCCCAAACTAAAACTCCTAATTTTAAGCCACTCTCTCTCACTATCTCTCTCTCTCACGTTTCACTATCTCTCTCACATTTTCTCTCTGCCAAAACAAGTTCAAAAACAGAAAAATATTGAAGTTCTTCACACTTGAAGAACTCACACCAAAAATCTAAGAAAAACAACGTAAATCCATCACTTTAAGCAAAGGGGAGGAGTCTTCCGTCGATTGGTGTTGAAGTGTTGAACTTGGACTGATTTTGGAGAGGATTTTGGGCAGCAATTTCGTGGTTGAACAAGAAAAATAAAGGTATGGGTCTTCTTACTCTTGGTCCCTTTCCCAAGAGACCCTTAGGATTCAGAATATTCAATCCGAAAACTAGGGTTGTTCCCCGTTGCATGTCCCTGTCATTAGCTCCCATCAAATCATAGGCTTGTATGTTTGCTGGTAGAAATTAGGTGTTGCAATGTGTTTTCGTGATGAATATGTTCATGAACATGTATTTGGAATCATATGAATGACAAGCCTTGTTGCCGAAAATATGTGTGTGTATGTGAAAAAGTTTACTGTAAACTTACTGTAAATGAGTTTTGATTTATAGCTTCAAGTTTGATATGGTTTTTGTTGTCATTTTAAGTGTATAAACTTATGTAAATGATGATGTTCAATTAAGTGTAATGTGGCTGAATTAAATGATAAATTCTTGGCCGAATATGTCCATGAAAACGCACCTAAAGTACTCACTAAACACTACTCCAAATGCATGAACTTTTAACGTTAAAGAGTGGAGAAAATAGGCTGCAAAAAGGGAATCAAAATTTCCAGCTTGTGATGTTGATTTCGGGCAACTTCTGGAAATTTTGAAGGAGTTTTAAAAGTGATTAAAATAGGTGAGGTCAAGGGGAATCGAACCCAAGACCTCACATGACCTCAAGGTTGAGAATTTTTAAAAAAAAAATGTTGGGGCTAAGGGGATTCGAACCCCTTAGCTGCTGCCCACGAAATGAATAAAAAAAAATGAGGCGTGGGAATCGAACACATGACTTATGGGCAGCAAAGAAGAGGGAGAAATAAGGAAAAATAAAAGATGTGAGGCGTGGGAATCGAACCCACGACCTCAAGGCTGGAATAAAGGAGGCGAAAATAAGTTTTAAAAAATAGGTGAGGCCGTGGGGGTTCGATCCCACGACCTGACTGTCCATGCTATAAACTTGGAGAAAAATATTAAAAATATATATATGGGGCTGTGGGGGTTCGAACCCACCACCTCACAGCCCCTTAGTGAAAATTAATTAAAAGTAAGGAGGCTGTGGGGGTTCGAACCCACAACCTCCCTACTTGGGCGAAATTAAGAGTAAAATAAAAGAGGCTGTGGGGGTTTGATCCCACAACCTCTTGGTTTAAGAAAAAATGGGAGAATATCATGTTAATGAAAAATGAAAATGGGGTTGTGGGGGCTCGAACCCACAACCCATCGGCCAAATTCAAGAAAAGGTTAAGTAGAAAATTAATCCTTCAATGATTAATATTGTGATTTAACTTAGGGTTAAAATGTTATGAATATTAGAATAAAATCAATTAAAAATATAAATGATATCCATTTGATTCAAGACTTGGGTTTCCTTGCCCAAACTTCCGTTTGATACATAAGTCATACGTGAACAAATCATCCAAGAATAATGCCATCTACTTAGATCGAAATCAAGATCTTGGCGTATATACAAGATACATAAGTCTTGTACTATATAATCTTAGGAATGTATGAATCACTTAACGAATTATGAATGAAGTCTCATGGCTTGTGTGTATAGACTCATAAGTCTAACATACGTTCAAAAGTAATTGAACCTAAGATGTATGAAATGAAATGATGAACCCTAGAAGGGTTAAGTATGAGTGTAAATACACTAAATGGCCAAGTGCATTGGCATATGATGAGATGAACAATGAAATGATGAAATGAACAATGAAATAATGAAACCCTAGAAGGGTTAAGTAAGGGTGTAAAGCACACCAAATGACCAAGTGCATTGGCATATGATGAAATGAACATTCACGTAATAAGAGGTGAATAACTATGAAAAGCAAAGATGCTAATGATGATGAATGTGGTGACAACATGATAAGAGGCTAATGTAAATGATGAGAGCAATCTCAAATGAGCCTAAGTAAATGTTACCAATACGTACTCACCTATGAGAGTGTAAGATAATGAAGAGACCAGTCTCTATGAACACTCTAATGAGAGTATTGAGCTTAACACACTCAATACGAATGATGAGATGAGAAATCATCTAATGAGCTATGATGTCCTCATACTAGAAGCCAGCTTCCATGACGTATGAGATGAATGTAATGAACCTTTATACTGAGCACCGATAGACTAGCTATGAGCGGTGATGCCTTCTTTCGGGAAGGGCGGAGGTTCACGTAACTCTCATGAGATGAGACTGTCCGGCATGCCGGGTATGGGTCTCCTTATATCTCCTAGTCTTCGAACCTATACTGCCAATATAGGGATCTGGCGGGGTTAAATTCCCATGTACGCTAGCATGTTATTGGATCACTTTGGCAGGTGATTCCACCTCTTTTCGGTGTGGGGGAGACACTGGATTTCATGATGCTCACATAATCTATGTCGGTTAAAGTTAAAGTTCTCAATGAATGAATGAGGCCAGCCTCAAATGATGCACATAATGAAATGAATGAATACCAAAGGTGTTAGGATAGGATAATCAAAAGGTGAGTTAGATTCAAGTAATGACATTAGGTCATTCTTGGTCATTGCACAACGAACCTAATGAAAGTCTTAAATTACATCCTAGGTATAATCGGTGGTTACACTGGACTATGAACGAAATGAAATGAAGTACGTATGAATGAATGAAGCAGACTCTGTGTTTGCTAATGAAGACTCCCTAGTTGAGGTCCCATATGTTGAGCCCTCATTTCTGGGATGTCTTAATGTCAAGTCCATGATTCCAAGGTCTCATGGCATATGAAAGAAGTTATGTGCTACATGGAAAATGTACTGTATGCTATATGATATGTGCTATATGTAAATGTTATGTGCTGTGTGCAAACGTGAAAAGTATGATGATGTATGTTATTCTCATGGCATAACTTTCCTATTTCCAATCTGGAAAGCTCACTGACTTTCCTAATCCAAATTTGAAAAGATCATTTACTTTCCTAATCCAAATTAGGAAACTTTCCAAATCTCAATTTGGCAAGTCCACTGACTTGACTTCCAAAAATCATGTTGTTAGGAAAGAGCTATTCTTTCTCATGCATGTCCTTGGTGTGTGCTTGCATATACCCATACTTAGTACAAGTGTGTACTAACCCTATACAAACTCTACTATTTTAGGTGCAGGCACAGGTGGACGATAGAGCTACAGGATCATCGCTGCGGTTATCCGGACGTCCAGCATTCATCCGGTTTTGGTAGGTCCTCAAGCTTTCGAGGATACTACTGTTTTATATTCTAGCTTAGTTTTAGAGTTGAGCTAGTGGGGCATGTTCCACTAGCGTTTCTTTCATGTTTTTATTCAGACTATGTATTGGTGCCATTTTGGCAATTATACACTTAATAAGAATTGAACTATTTCTTTTAGTTGTTTATCTCTTAATGTTAGATAGTCGATGGTGAACAATTACGTATTAGTGAAGATGTTTTTATAAGTATGTTAAGAAACAAAAAGTTTCAAATTTTCCGCTAAAATTAACCTAGATGAAGTAAGAATGACGTAAGTAGGCTTGTCTGCGACCTCTGAGAGGTCAACGACGCCGGTCTCGTCTGGGGTCTAAATTCCGGTCGTGACAACTACAAACTAAGAAGAAAATACAATATTCTTAGTAAAAATATAAATGATGAGTAAAAGAAAAATAATTGACAAATAATAATTAATATGAATACTATTTTGGTATGGATACAACTTTGCAACATTCTTCTCCGATTCTCTCTTTATTATTCGTCTTCTATACTCTTTTTCCCAATTTTTTCGTCAAATTCATATCTGAATCTGTGTTCACTTTTGTAGTAGTAACCCTATAAGCAAAATTCAAAATTATTAAATATGAATATATATAAAAAAAATCAAAGAATATATTATGTATGAATGCTAATAATAGATTTCTACAAATTACAATCTACTAAATCTCCAACATGAAAACAAAATCACAAAAAATCAAATAATAGTGTTTAAAATACTAAAAATCTTAGATGCATAAATATTTGATAAGTATGTTAACAAACTCACATAAAATTGGAAAATGACGAAAAATCCGTAATGCGTACAATCCAAAATTCAACATGATTTATGATTTTAAAAACAAAATCTCATAAAATCTCGCAAAATAAATAATGACTTCGAACATACCTTTATCGATTGAGAGACTTCGTGAATATTGATAGATCTAAACAAATTGGTATGAACTTGAATAATTAGTTCTTCTTCAACAATGAAGGAGTTAATAATGGTGAAAATTTGATGAAAGAGAAAAAAAAATTGAAAACATGGAAGATGAAAAATAAAAATAAATTTAATGGTATTAAAATCTAGAAAGAAGTCTAAATGGGTAGTCAATGTATTTTGGACTGTTTTGAGAAATAAAAGGAAAGACAAATAAAAGTATTTGGATACAATTTATTTTCAAAAATATTGACATTTTGACATTTTAAATAATTATTTTAAAATGTAGATGTTTTTACTAATTAAGTTTGGAATTGTGACTACTTTGCTAATTTTTTCAATTATTATCTATTTAACATCTTTTAGGATTTATGTATCGATTTGTTACTTTTTTAACAAAAAAATTCTTGAGCGGAAATTCAAATTGTGATTATAAAAGTTAAATATCAATATGTTAAATTATTGAGATTAATCGGGTCAAATTGGGCGGGGCATGACACAACTCATTTTTTAGCCCATTTGAGCCCAAACCATTTGAGCCCAAAGTAAACTTGGGCGGGTCAAGAGCCAACCCAATTTCTATTCAACCCATTTAATATTTCCAATTTTAACCCAACCCGCCCATTTGACACCTCTAGCTTCAACTATCAAATAGGTCAGTCAAAATATAAGTTTACGTTGTGTAAATAGAGATTTAAAGGTGGAGACAAAGAGGTATGGTTGACACTACCTAAAAAAAATTGTAGGAGGTGACTCCCACCTTATTTCATGTATTTTCAGTGCTAATCTTTATCATTCATAGTATGATCACACATTTATCTCAATATGCACATCTTCTCAATATGGAGTTCTTACTAGCCAACACTCAGTCTCATATAACAAAATCAATTGAAACTCCACTCTGGATAACTTACTTTTGAGTTTTTGCGGCACCTTTTTATCACACAAGACTTCAGAGGCAAGCCTTCATTTTATCCATGTCGTACCAATTGTTGGATATTAATTGTTGTGATTTCTCAGCATAAATAGGTTTTTCTTTTCCTAAAAGGAAAACATATTCGACTAGTTCTTTTATTGAAGAAAATATTTAGGACTCTATAAATAGATGTTCATTCCTTCTAACTTAATCAACATTCGTGTAGTAGCATTCATAATATAGTCCTATGGTCGTTGAAGGTTTTGCATAAGGGGGAAAATTTGTGGGACACAAGTGATAACGTATCACTTGTGTGAACCTCTTTGTATTCCGAGTAAATTGTGTAGGTTATTTCTCTTTATATTTTGTACTTTTATATTTATATAGTGGATTGCTCATCTCCCTTGTAGAGGTAGGTCGGTAGAACTACTTTGTACTCTCATATTTATACAATGGATTGATCATCTCTTTTATGGAGGTAGGTCGGTAGACCGAACCACGTCAAATCTTTGTGTCTTTGGGTATATTCTCTGTTTGTCTTCTTACTCATGGTCTATCAAGGTTACCTTTTCCCAGCTTTCGCATGACATTTGTATTATTTTCTATCCTAACACCAATATGGTGTGTGATGTTGTCACGATCCAACCCATCGGGCCGTACGGACACCAACTCTATGCCTAAGTAGGAGAACTTTCATACACCAAAAGTTTATACATGCAAAACTTAACGAAATACAGATATAATAGAGAAAAATCTTTAAAAACAAACTCTTTTGTTTCACGAATTAGTTAAGACTTGTAAAATAATTAACAACCCCAAAGACCTAGTCTAGCATGTATAAGAGTTGCTAAGAATTAAGACTGGACAAGATAATAAAAGACACAGCTCCCACCATGCAGAAAGAGAATAGAAGCTGCTAGAAAATTTCTTCGTCTTCACCTAATGATACATCACCAATCCTGCATCCAGACTATGTCAAAAGACATAGCAAGAGTAGTATCAATACAACCACACGTACTGGTAGGCATTATCGGTCAATCCGACGCTCACCTCATAATATAAGAAATCAATAATAAGATCATACATTAAACCACTAGTTTCTCCACCTTTTCCCTCTCTTAGGACAATTGTAATTTACCTAATGCTTTGGTACTAATCACCTTCTCATCAACTAACACCCCCAGTTTTATTAGATCATAGCCTAAACATACTAACCCCATCGAATATTCCTAAGTACAACCACTTTCCTTTCCTACTAGCCGCTCGTATCATACCCTCGATTAATCGTCACCATGCCTAATCAAGGACACATCATTTCTCGTTGCATCAAGATCTAACCTTAGCCCACTCACTTTTTGGTACTTACCCACCCGAACAATCCACGTTATTCACCACTCGATCCTAAATCATCTTGACCTTTCACTATTGCCCAACAAGTATACAAAACAAAACACATACACGTTACCACTTATTCACATGCATACCCATAATTCCACCTACACCCGGTCGTCAGGGATTTCACACACGCCCAATATGGAATATAACACACTTCACAACATACATTTATCGCAATTAGTTGATTCTCTCACTGAACCCAATTTCAAATCGTTAGCTTGCCTGAACGTGACAATCCGATCCTATAATTGTGTCAAAACGTGGAAATCTGATCCAAGTTAGTTTGCTGGAATGTGGCAATTCGATTCCATAATTGTGTCGGAACGTGACAACCTTATCCAAGTTAGCTTGCTGGAACGTGGCAATCCGATCCCATATGACACACCACAATCACAATCACAAATATATCCTCAAGATCATACATTTACATCATGATTTCATGGCTACATTATTCATCTATCTCAGTTACAACAAGTGTGATCAATATTGCAACATTCATATATATACAAGTATCACAATAAAGCAAGAACATGCATACATCACAAAATCATGAAATCATAACCATCACCTACGAGTTACTCCTCAATTCCTAACATGTAAGGGACCAAGTTCAGCCCTAATTCTTCTTTAGGGTTTATTATTAAGGTTTTAATCCTAATTTACTAACCTTCCTCAGTTTCACGACTTCACTTAGATCGAACATAGTGTACACCCTGGTCTAGTTCTACTTTATCGGATACCCATATTGAAGCAATTTTATTCAAGAAATAATTCTGAAACCTCCACAAGTCATCAAGTCTCTACTTGGGTGCTAACCCATTTACATAGAACCTACAACAATTTTTCCACATAATTCACTCGGTGCACGAACGTCTACACACAATCCATATTATTGGTTTCATACATTACGTATATGGTAAACACAGGTTTACAACTACTCAATGCATAAAACCTAACCTACCTGGGCGTCAAGCAATTGCACATGGTTTTTTGATTTCGTTCCCAACTTTTCTGGACTTGCTATGGTGAAATTGGACAAGAATTTGCAAGATTCCCCCATCCCCATGCTAGAAAGCTCCTTATGTTTCTTTCCCAAACTTAGAATGGTTTTTTGTTGTTGAGTTTTTTAGGGTAATTTATGACTTTTCTAGGTATTTTACGGAGATGGAGAAAATAGGATGTCTCGCAATTACGTTCTGTCTTGCCTATCCCGCTGCAACGCCACCGCGCCACCGGCATCTAGCCCGGTGTAGCGGGACAAGGTCCTGATTATTCACGGATTATTTTCCTTGCAAAATAACGATGATTCTGATCGTTGCAGATGTCATTGTCGATGTCCGCGCTCTTCTGAATTATAAAATTAAGATACTTGAATCTATCTCTCTTGGGAATATTTTGTGTGTCAAGTCTCACTTCCACGCCTATCTCATACGTCGCATCACCAAGGCTCAACTTGAACCGTTCAACCTTGAATTATTGAGATTACTTTGTGTATTAGAATTAGAACTATGTACATGAGTATGAAAATGACTCACATTGTAATTAGAACTCTAGTGTATATAGCCGATATCTAATATGTAACATATATAGGGGGAGGGAAATGCACATACAATTATATATCAATGTATAGAATGTGTTTTCAAACATTGTCTCCTTCAGGACACGACTTTCACCAATTTGGAAAAATATAATCACATACCTTTTTAACATTTGTGCTTAATCATCAATAAGTCATATTTGCAAAGGTGATTAATGTGGAAATATTTTTAATTAGGCTAATGGTAAATAAGATCTAGCTACTTTTCCTTATTTATTAGACGTAATAAAATTTTACAAAACATAGCAAATTTAAGTCATTACTTGCGTCTTGTCGTTGTCATCTCTAGCTCCTTTGCACCTTTTTTATTTTACAATTTTTTTTGCTTTTCTATCTTGTTTGAGATAGGCCTTTTATTATATTATAATAATTATTGACAGTTACTTTGCAGACACCACTCTTTCACGTATAATGGTAAGTAACAATCTATTATAAAGGCTACTCTTTTGTTTTATATTAGGGGATCACCAATAATACTCTAGTTTGGATGAAATAACAATGACCTATACTGAAAATAGAGAAAGGAGCCAAAGTCATTTAAAAGGATTGAAAGTTGGCACTAAGCATGAAAATTCCATATAACTCAATTATTTGAAGTAGCACGAATTATATTTAAAAAAAGAGGTATAGCGATTTGCTATTTGAACCATATCCTCACAAAGCACAATAAAATCAGAAAATTAGGACTATTTAATAAGATTTTAGCTAGTTTTAGAATGAATTTCAATCTTAGTTCGTTGAGGTTCGAATCGTATCAAATATATATAAAAGTTGTATTATAATTATATGTTGATTTTGTATGGAATCATTTTTTGTGTTTACATGTGTGTTATAGTTGTATCAAATTTGTGTGAATATTGTATGTAAATTAAACAATCTTTTACATGAAATTGTGACTGAAATTCTAAGGCTGGAACGAGATATACATATTTTGTATCGATTTTAAATAATTTTCATACATAAAAAACATGATCAAAATTCTAAACCTTGAATTGAATATGATATACATATTTCATAAATCATCTTGTATGAAAAATTAGATTGAGAAATTTCCATATATATTTTGTAAATTGAAAATTCTTTTATCATGTTTTGTGAATATGTTTCTCATTATATATACCAGTGTTTCTTCCTAAATGTAAGGGGTTAAAAAGAACTTGCAAATTGAAATATTGACAAAATATAGCTGCAAAAATCCCAAATATTGAAAAAAATAATGTATAGCAAAAATAAATGAATCATATTAAAAGTAATTAGTAGGTGGTTTCTCTCTAGAAGACAGGTTTTGGAGCCGTTAGTTTTACTTGGTCATTACAAGGGGCTCTTATTAAGTTATGGACCATTTACTATTTTAGTAAAGGTATATACTTACTATAAATGGCTTCAAATATGAGTTTTCTCTTTGTATTAATGTTATTTTGCCTACTTTTGAAAATTAAAGAGGACCTAAGCTTATGCTTTTATGGAAATAATTAAAAACGCCTACCGTTTATTCTCATTTTATTATGAATAAAATTGACAATTTTCCTCTCTTATAAGATCTCCAAATCTTTTCTATAGTAATAGTCCTTATATTGATGTAATTACTTACATAAAGAAGTAATTTATGCAATCAAAGAACCTAATTTTGCAACTAAAGTACGCTCTTTTGGATTT
>JAJJBR010002072.1:0-64646 GCA_022817965.1 Solanum lycopersicoides
CTTGCGGCAAAACTTTTTTGAAATAACAATTTTATTTCTTTTAGTATGATCTATAAGTAAGTAGAAAAAAAATTCTAAAAATTATATTAAATATTTAAAAAAAAATTGAGAAAAAATTATAAAAAATAAAAATAAAGTTATGAGGCAGAGAGTTAGCTGAGGTGGAGTATATTTTTATTTTTTATATTAAAACCGTTATGATTTAATCTCATTTGATGATCACTTCTTCTCTTTATTCAACATTTAATGGTTAATATATATGATTTATTGTGCCATTTCAAAAAAAACAAATTTACGAATCGTGTGATTTGTGAATTAACTATATAAATACTAATATATCATTACATTTGAAGAATAATGCAAAGATTATAATAAATAAAATAATGACTGGTTGAAATTACCATACCTTTACTTTGATTTTTCACATTTATATGCTAGTTAATCCAACAATGATTGCATATCTAATAAAATCTCGTAAGCTAGATTGAGAAGAAAAGTCGATATGTTTGGGTTTGTGTTATATGTATCGAGACAGGTGGATGGTGAATACTAAAAACTCGAAGGTGTCCATTGTAGAGATTTTTCCATGGACAGGAGAACCAATTAAGGTTTTTCCAGAGTCCATTGGATATAATCCTAAGGAGACAACGATGTTAGTTTGGTTTGATGCTTTTTATTGAACTTATCTCTCCAGATTTGTTTGCAAAGAAGTCTTTGTTGTCTATAGCATCGACACTTGGAAGCAAATGCTATAGATAAAGCTACTCAAATAAGCCAAGACCAAGCACAACTAGGGTCAAGGTTATACTTGATCTAATGGAAAATATTTCAAATCGTATAAGATTGTAAGCACCGAGATCATGATGAAGATAATTGTCGTTTGATTTCAAAAAGAAATTAAAATAACAAACAAATTAATGATACAATTAATGTTGCTTCGAAAGGTACTATAAATAGTGAAATCAAGGTGATACGAGAGAAATATTAAATGAAAAAAGAAAGGTTGATCAACAATTGGTTGTTGCCAATTCTGAGCAAAATCGTACACACACTCAATTGATGTTTTTACAAGTAATATTGTTGTCCAAACAACAACAGAATATAAAGGGAAAACGTCAAGAGTTGGGGTTGATGCGTGCCGCGAGTTGGTTCAGGCCAAAAATTAATGGAGTCAGGACACAAACTAATGGATACATTTGACGATGTTGAAGATGCTCAAAATTCTGGGAAGCATATTTTGCAAGTTGAAACCAAGAATGTAACTAAAAATTGGACGCAGACTGCCCAAAAAAATTCAACTAGTAATTGAAGCATTTCCCCGACTAGTCAAACTAATTTTCCATGTAATTGAAAAGGGTGTGAATGAAAATTTTCATGACAGTGAAAAAAGACAAGATACTAGTAATGTCTCAAGAGACCTATTATGTTGAATAACTTTTATGCTTTATCGAACTACTAGAAACTCATCGTTTGCCGACCGCAAAGATAGCTAAAATATAGTAGAAAATGGAATTTTTTGATGACTTTCTGACTATTTTTGGGTAGTCAGCATATTAAACGTTGTAAAATATTTACCAACTACAGTATTCAGACTTTGCTGATTACGGTAGTCGGAAAATATAAAACTAGTCCTGACCATTAAACTATCTAAATGACCGACTACAGTAGTCGCAAAAATATTAAAATAATAGTTTATTAATTAAAATAAATCCCAACTACAGTTGCCGTAGTATTTAAGTTATTAATTATTTAATTCATATATCTTCCCACTACAGTATAATCATTTAAGTTTTTTTTTGAGTAGTGTAGTCAGAATAACTAATTTATTAAATAAATAACTAGGTACTCTGCGATTGTTGTAGTAGGCAAATTAATTTTTTTGAAGAAGTCAGGTCATTTTGCTGATTACTGTGGTAAAAAAATTGCATTTTTATATAGAAAAAATAGTTTACATGATACACCACCTGTTAAATTATACTACCATCCATTCGTAAAAGTTTAACAATAAAATCAAACATCAAATACATTCATAATCATTCAAATTTCCATTCAATATAACTAAGTTTAAAAGTTCAAGCATCACCTGAAGCAAGTCTAATAAGTATTAAACTTTTATTCAAAACAGAAGTAAATAGTAAAAAACATGTCTAAATCTCATAGAAAATATACAAACATACTAAATAATTTTTTTCCGAAGAGTGAGAAATTGAAGCGCTAAACAACAATGGCAATGAATGAATTGAGGAAGGTTGTACTCCAAGTCCATAAATTTTACCTTGCTTCACACCTTCTGCCATATTTCTTTTCTTCCTTCTGCCATATGTATCCATATATATCATCATATGACAGTTGTGTCGTGGAACCAGCCTCAAAAATAAGTTGTGTTTCACTCCGTTCATGCAAGCCTCTTTCAAATGAATTAAATCACTAGAAAACTACTATTTATGCCTCATAACATATTAACCAAAACTTTACTTTTGAGAACCAACAAAACAACTCAACCATAGGGCATATCCTTTTACAAATTAATAATGACCTCTTTAATAACTTGGGAAAAAAATATCAAATAAGCAACAGAATGACAAATTTTGTTATCATTATATCCTATTGACAGATTCTATGACAAGTTGAAATAGTGAATGTGACATAGATCCACCCTCTTTAGTTGCTAAGACAGTAATTACCAAAATATAGCATCAATAAATGAATTCTGTCATTGAGGATCAGAAGCAACAGCAAAATCAAATGAAATGTGTTAGTGGAGTGCATCATAATGGAGATAAAATAGAGCATGTGTTTAAGGTGGCGGTGATTGATCTGTATTCAGTCCAAAGTGATTAAGGCTCATATCGAATTCTTATCGAAAGAGAATTGGAATTTGATTTACATATGAAGGCTCTATACTTGGATTTATAACCTTATCCGTTACTTGTAAAAAAAAAAATTATACTTGGGTTGTCTTTTCCTTAGAGTTCACAAATATCAAGTTATAAATAAAATCCTTCCATGATATTCATTGATGTCCATACAGAGTAAGAAATGAAGAGCTAGCCGGTGCATGCAACATAAGAATGTTGTCTTAGATAAATATCCCAGTCCATATTATTCGTGTAAAAATACTTTTTGACCTTTAAAAACTTTTAAGAACGTCTTCTCTAAAAAAATAATAAGATATATAAACTTCTGAATCAGATGAGTTCTCGAGATCTGGATAGACTTGTGTAATGATAGTTGTAATTATGATCTATCATAGTTGTCATGTTTGGTTTTCCTTGAATAGATCCTTCTGACAGTCTTCTACGTTGCAACGAAGATTCCTTTGTATTTGTCCCCCTTTCTTAATACAACAATCAAGTCAACACCTTTTGAATATTTGAGTCTTTGGTGCCCTCATGAAGGTAATATGTCTACTGTATTTCCAGACATATTTCCTTCACGGGATCACCAATGACACCTAAGTTTGTAAGCCTCAAATATTGGAAAGGTGTTGACTTTAACACAGATTGGGGAATAATTTCCTTGAGGGGACACTATGAGTAAAGTGGACTTGATCTTTTTCCGATTTAAAAGGTTTTTTCAGATTCTGGTACGTTTTTTTTTTTTACAGATTTTAGTTTTTTGTGAATTAAATTTCTGTTCATCTCTCTTACTGGTTCTATAAATTTCAGTTACTTCGTGTTTCTGAATAATTTATTAGAATCAGTAATTTCTGGTTTTATAACACAGATTGGCAACAATCTTAAGGAAATTATTTTTAATCTGTGTTTCTGGTGGAGACAAAAAGCTTCATGATTTTATACTCCTTTAAGTCTGCAATTATATTTTATTGCTTACTAAGACTGTATCGATTTTTGTTTATCAGAAATGGCAAACAATGGTGTTACAGTGGTTGTTGCTGCACCAACCCGAACTGTTGTACCACAAGTAGAGAAACCGGGTAAATTCACAGGTGTGAATTTCAAAGGATGGCAGCAATGAGTATTTTTCTGGCTTACCACTCTTGGTCTGCAGAAATTTACAAGTGAAGATACTCCAGTGCCTGCTGATGACATGCCAGACAGAGAAAATTCATGATTATTGAAGCATGGAAACAGGCAGACTTCTTATGTAAAGGCTACATTTTGAGTGCTTTAGAGGATGACTTATATAATGTCTATAGTGCAATAACAACTTCAAAAGAGTTGTGGAATGCACTTGAGAAGAAATATAAGACAGAAGATGCATGCTTGAAAAAGTTTGTGGTCGCAAAGTTTTTAGACTATAAAATGGTAGATAGTAAACCTGTTGGATCACAATTTCAGGAACTTCAACTTATTCTCCGTGATCTGATTGCTGAAGATATGGTAGTAAATGAAGCTTTTCAAGTGGCTGCAATGATCGAGAAGTTGCCTCCTTCGTGGAACGATTTCAAGAATTATCTAAAGCACAAACGTAAAGAAATGAAGCTTGAAGATCTTGTGATTCGGATCAAGATTGAGGAAGATAACAAAAATGCCGAAAAGAAGTCGCGTAAGAGTTCAACAATCATTGGAGTTAATATTGTTGAAGAAGCTCCTACCAAAGACAAAAAGAGAAGAAGTCCAACGGGCAGAAGTCAGAACAGGCCAAGAAGAAATTCAAAGGCAACTGTTATAATTGTGGTAAGGCTGGTCATAGGTCTTCTGATTGTCGTGCTCCAAGAAAGGACAAAGACAAAGGCAAAGGCAAAAGTCAAGCAAACATCGTGGAGAAGATGGAAGATGCAGATGACTTGTGTGCAATGATCTCGGAGTGTAACTTAGTTGGAAATCCCAAGGAGTGGTTTCTCGACTCAGGTGCCACTAGACATATTTGCTCTGCGAAAGAAGCCTTTGCAACGTACACTCCTGCTGAGTACGATGAAGATTTGTTCATGGGAAACACAGCAACAACAAGGATTGCAGGAACTGGGAAAGTAATGTTGAAAATGACATCCGGCAAGGTGTTGACTTTGAACAATGTTCTGCATGTCCCTACTATTAGGAAGAATTTAGTTTCTGCTGCACTACTCGTTAAAAACAGGTTTAAGTGTGTCCTAGTTAGTGATAAAGCTGTAATAAGTAAGAATGAAATGTTCATAGGAAAGGGCTACCTCAATGAGGGTCTTTTCAAACTGAATGTAATGGTTGTTGACAGTATTAATAAAAATTATGCTTCTGCTTACTTATTGGAGTCAAATGATTTATGGCATGCCCGTTTGGGACATGTAAATTACAAAACCTTGCGAAAATTGGTTAATCTAGAAGTATTGCCTGATTTTAAATGCGATAAATCGAAATGCGAAATTTGTGTGGAAAGTAAGTTTGTTAAACATCCTTATAAGTCTGTTGAAAGAAATTCCAAAACTTTAGACTTAATTCACACAGATATATGCGATATGAAGTCAACACCATCTCGTGGTGGAAAAAAGTATTTTATAACTTTTATTGATGACTGCACTCGATTTTGTTATGTATATTTGCTTAATAGTAAGGATGAAGCAATTGATGCATTTAAGCAATACAAAAATGAAGTTGAGAACCAATTGAATCTAAAGATAAAAATGATTCGGAGTGATAGGGGTGGAGAATATGAATCTCCTTTTGCAGAGATATGTTTGGAATATGGTATTATTCATCAAACTACTGCACCTTATACACCACAGTCAAATGGTTTGGCAGAACGAAAGAATAGAACATTAAAGGAAATGATGAATGCCTTAATGATCAATTCTGGTTCACCACGAAACCTTTGGGGGGAAGCCATCCTTACAGCTAATAAAATACTCAATAGAGTACCCCATCGAAAAACACAATCAATTCCATATGAGATGTGGAAACAAAGGAAACCTAAATTGAAATATTTCAAAGTGTGAGGGTGTTTAGCCAAGGTAGAGGTTCCTTTACCAAAGAGGGTTAAAATTAGACCCAAAACAGTAGACTGTGTGTTTATTGGATATGTTGTGAACAGTAAGGCCTGTCGGTTGTTGGTTCACAAATCTGATAATCCTGAGATTCATGTTAATACGATAATTGAGTCAGATAACGCAGAGTTTTTTGAAAATATTTATCCGTATAAAATTGAATGTGAGTCAACAAGTGAAAGACCTAAACGACTACGAGAAGAATCAATGGAAAATACACTAACTAGTGAAAATCTTAGGCGTAGTACTCGCCAACGAAAACCTGCTTCTTTCGGACCAGATTTTATGGCACTATTGCTTGAAAATGAGCCTCAAACATTTAAAGCAGCTATGTCTTCATCTGAGTCAACTTATTGGAAAGAAGCAGTCAATAGTGAGATCGAATCAATTTTAAGTAATCACACTTGGGAATTGGCTGATCTTCCTCCAGGAAATAAACCTTTAGGATCAAAGTGGATCTTTAAAAAGAAAATTAAACCTGATGGGACTATTGACAAATATAAGGCTAGACTGGTAGTCAAAGGGTACAGACAAAAGGAAGGTCTGGACTACTTTGACACATACTCTCCAGTAACAAGGATAACATCAATTAGGATGTTAATAGCACTAGCAGCAGTGCATGATCTTAAAATCCACCAAATGGATGTAAAGACAGCCTTCTTAAATGGAGAGTTGGAGGAAGAAATTTACATGGAACAAGCTGAAGGGTTTATAGTTCCTGGTAAAGAAAAGAAAGTGTGCAGACTTGTGAAGTCACTTTATGGACTCAAGCAAGCACCCAAACAATGGCATACTAAATTTGACCAAACTATGTTGGCAAATGAATTCAAGATCAACGAATGTGATAAATGTGTTTACATTAAAAACGTTATGAATCATGAAGTCATTGTTTGTTTATATGTTGATGACATGTTGATAATGAGTAAAGACATTGATGATATAAATGCTACTAAGCGCATGTTGTCTAGCAAGTTTGATATGAAGGACTTAGGAGTTGCTGATTTGATCTTAGGGGTCAGGATTATCAAAACTCCTCAGGGACTAGCATTATCTCAATCTCATTATATTGAAAAAGTATTGGATAAGTTCAAGTACTTAAATTTCAATATTGTCAAAACTCCAATTGATTTAAGTTGTACATTTCAAAAGAATGAAGGTCATAGTGACTCTCAATTGGAATATGCCAGAGTATTGGGAAGTTTGATGTATATTATGAATTGTACGCGACCAGATATAGCATGTGCTATTAGCAAACTGAGCCGGTTTACTAGTAATCCGAATCAAACTCATTGGATGGCAATGAAACGTGTGTTGGGATATCTGAAATATACACAATACTATGCTTTGCATTATAATAAATATCCTGCTGTGATTGAAGGATATAGTGATCCAAATTGGATCACCGGGTCAAATAAAGTAAAATCCACAAGCGGATATGTGTTCATACTTGGTGGAGGAGCAGTCTCTTGGAAATCGTCCAAACAGACATGTATTGCTCGCTCCACAATGAAATCTGAATTCATTGCTTTGGATAAGGCTGGTGAAGAAGCTTAATGGCTCCGGAATTTCTTAGAAGATATTCCTTTCCGGCCCAAACCTGTTGGACCTATTTGCATACATTGCGATAGTCAAGCAGCAATTGGTAGGGCAGGAAGCGTTATGTACAATGGGAAGTCTCGTCATATACGACGGAGACATAACACCGTAAGACAACTGCTCTCTAGTGGAATTATCACAATTGACTATGTAAAGTTAAGGGATAATGTGTCAGATCCACTAACGAAAGGCCTAGTGAGAGAGGCAGTTGAAAGATCATCTAAGGGAATGGGTTTACGGCTTAGGACAAGTCAGCATGACGGTAACTCTATCTAGATGACTGGAGATCCCAAGAGCTAGATTCAAGGAGAAAAACAAAGTTGTGTCTGACGGTTCGACATTGTCAATTAACTCAATCCATTCTCATGATGAAGTCAATGTTCAGGAACAAGGTTAAGACTTTATGGCTTTTTAATGAGGTAATAAAGCTTAAAGTTTTTAATGATTTGCTAAGTTTGGTAGATTTGACCAAATAGTGTATCTACGAGATGACACGGTTAGAAATCACCTATGTGAGTGTGAAGTGGAAGCCGCTTCAAAGAGAATTTTATGTCAAAAGCCTATTCTCTATACACTCATGAAAGCAGGAGGTGTTCATGGCTGAAACGAACACAACCGTAAGAACCATAAACAGTAAAGGGTTAATTGTGTGACATATGGTTGTCTAGGTATACACCAAAGCTCGACGGTTCAAAGATATCACATCTACCGATTTACCGAGTATATCCGACATATGTTCACTACGGAAAGTCCAAGGGAAACCTACTTATCCAGATGCAATTAATCCTTGCCTGTAAAGTACACAATTGTCCGTGCATTCCTATGTTATAACCATTCCCCATCAATGTGGGGGATTGTTGGGTATGTAGCAAGAATTGATGGGAAATAGAGGGAAAGAGAGGAAATTGGAAAGTTGAGAACTTGAAGAGTTGGGAACTTGAAAAGTCCTCTTATGCTTTAATGGAAAAGGCATTTGTCCCTCATCGGTGGTGGAAAGAAAAATAGGAGAGTTTAAATACAGAAACACTCCTATTAATTGTTAAAAGGGTTGGAAAGAGGGACCCCCCTCGCGCCGTCATCGTCGTCGCTCGCTCGTCTCGTCTACGGCTACGACTACGGCTACGGCACGCGCAGATCCGAATCGGGTCGGGTTAATCAATTAATTAGTTGAAACATTTTGGTTAATTTCAACTAAATAACTGAAAACGTTTTCAACTAATTAATTGAAAAATATATTGGCCATTTAATTTAATTAATTAATTAAATAATTAATTATATATAATTAAAACAGAATTTGTCCAAAAAATAATCTCTCGATCGATCATTTGCCGAAGCCGAAGCCGAAGCCGTAGCCATAGCCGAGATGAGACGAGCGAGCGACGACGACGACGGCGCGAGGGGAGTCCCTCTTTCCAACTCTTTTAACAATTAATAGGAGTGTTTCTGTATTTAAACTCTCCTATTTTTCTTTCCACCACCGATGAGGGACAAATGCCTTTTCCATTAAAGCATAAGAGGACTTTTCAAGTTCCCAACTCTTCAAGTTCTCAACTTTCCAAATTCCTCTCTTTCCCTCTATTTCCCATCAATTCTTGCTACATACCCAACAATCCCCCACATTGATGGGGAATGATTATAACATAGGAATGCACGGACAATTGTGTACTTTACAGGCAAGGATTAATTGCATCTGGATAAGTAGGTTTCCCTTGGACTTTCCGTAGTGAACATATGTCGGATATACTCGGTAAATCGGTAGATGTGATATCTTTGAACCGTCGAGCTTTGGTGTATACCTAGACAACCATATGTCACACAATTAACCCTTTACTGTTTATGGTTCTTACGGTTGTTTTCGTTTCAGCCATGAACACCTCCTGGTTTCATGAGTGTATAGAGAATAGGCTTTTGACATAAAATTCTCTTTGAAGCGGCTTCCACTTCACACTCACATAGGTGATTTCTAACCGTGTCATCTCGTAGATACACTATTTGATCAAATCTACCAAACTTAGCAAATCATTAAAAATCTTTAAGCTTTATTACCTCATTAAAAAGCCTTAAAGTCTTAACCTTGTTCCTGAACATTGTCTTCATCATGAGAATGGATTTAGTTAATTGACAATGTCGAACCGTCAGCCGCAACTTTGTTTTTCTCCTTGAATCTAGCTCTTGGGATCTCCAGTCTGCTAGATAGAGTTACCGTCATGCTGACTTGTCCTAAGCCGTAAACCATTCCCTTAGATGATCTTTCAACTGCCTCTATCACTAGGCCTTTCGTTAGTGGATCTGACACATTATCCCTTGACTTTACATAGTCAATTGTGATAATTCCACTAGAGAGCAGTTGTTTTACGGTGTTATGTCTCCGTCGTATATGACGAGACTTCCCGTTGTACATAACGCTCCCTGCCCTACCAATTGCTGCTTGACTATCGCAATGTATGCAAATAGGTCCAACAGGTTTAGGCCAGAAAGGAATATCTTCTAAGAAATTTCGGAGCCATTCAGCTTCTTCACTAGCCTTATCCAAAGCAATGAATTCAGATTCCATTGTGGAGCGAGCAATACATGTCTGTTTGGACGATTTACAAGAGACTGCTCCTCCACCAAGTATGAACACATATCCGCTTGTGGATTTTACTTAATTTGACCCGGTGATCCAATTTGCATCACTATATCCTTCAATCACAGCAGGATATTTATTATAATGCAAAGCATAGTATTGTGTATATTTTAGATATCCCAACACACGTTTCATTGCCATCCAATGAGTTTGATTCGGATTACTAGTAAACCGACTCAGTTTGCTAATAGCACATGCTATATCTGGTCGCATACAATTCATAATATACATCAAACTTCCCAATACTCTGGCATATTCCAATTGAGAGTCACTATGACCTTCATTCTTTTGAAATGTACAACTTAAATCAATTGGAGTTTTGACAATATTGAAATTTAAGTACTTGAACTTATCCAATACTTTTTCAATATAATGAGATTGAGATAATGCTATTCCCTGAGGAGTTTTGATAATCCTGACCCCTAAGATCAAATCAGCAACTCCTAAGTCCTTCATATCGAACTTGCTAGACAACATGCGCTTAGTAGCATTTATATCATCAATGTCTTTACTCATTATCAACATGTCATCAACATATAAACAAACAATGACTTCATGATTCATAACGTTTTTAATGTAAACACATTTATCACATTCGTTGATCTTGAATTCATTTGCCAACATAGTTTGGTCAAATTTAGTATGCCATTGTTTGGGTGCTTGCTTGAGTCCATAAAGTGACTTCACAAGTCTGCACACTTTCTTTTCTTTACCAGGAACTATAAACCCTTCAGCTTGTTCCATGTAAATTTCTTCCTCCAGCTCTCCATTTAAGAAGGCTGTCTTTACATCCATTTGGTGGATTTTAAGATCATGCACTGCTGCTAGTGCTATTAACATCCTAATTGATGTTATCCTTGTTACTGGAGAGCATGTGTCAAAGTAGTCCAGACCTTCCTTTTGTCTGTACCCTTTGACTACCAGTCTAGCCTTATATTTGTCAATAGTCCCATCAGGTTTAATTTTCTTTTTAAAGATCCACTTTGATCCTAAAGGTTTATTTCCTGGAGGAAGATCAGCCAATTCCAAAGTGTGATTACTTAAAATTGATTCGATCTCACTATTGACTGCTTCTTTCCAATAAGTTGACTCAGATGAAGACATAGCTGCTTTAAATGTTTGAGGCTCATTTTCAAGCAATAGTGCCATAAAATCTGGTCCGAAAGAAGCAGGTTTTCGTTGGCGAGTACTACGCCTAAGATTTTCACTAGTTAGTGTATTTTCCATTGATTCTTCTCGTGGTCGTTTAGGTCTTTCACTTGTTGACTCACATTCAGTTTTATACGGATAAATATTTTCAAAAAACTCTGCGTTATCTGACTCAATTATCGTATTAACATGAATCTCAGGATTATCAGATTTGTGAACCAAAAACCGACAGGCCTTACTATTCACAGCATATCCAATAAACACACAGTCTACTGTTTTGGGTCCAATTTTAACCCTCTTTGGTAAAGGAACCTCTACCTTGGCTAAACACCCCCACACTTTGAAATATTTCAAGTTGGGTTTCCTTCCTTTCCACATCTCATATGGAATTGATTGTGTTTTTCGATGGGGTACTCTATTGAGTATTTTGGGTTAAAGGTTATCTGATGGTCCAAATATGGACTAAATAAAAGTCCCTTAAGAGAGTTTCAAAGGGAAATGAGATGGATTATAAAGTCAACTAATTACTAGATCTTCTTAACTTTACCAACATAAAAATAATTATTCCAAAAGGAAAGATCTTAATAAAATTACTAGTTTTAAAGAAAATAAGTTGTGTACTTAATTGAAACTTTGTTTTTGGTTTTCTAACTATTTATTCAAATTGAAAAATTATATAAATCTTATATATTTAAGTATAAAGATATATAATCCATATGAAAAAATGGCAAAAAAGTGTTTGGAAATTATTTCCAATTGTTCAATATTTGTAAAGCTTAAAAATTAATCGAATCGTGGAGCGTTAAAATTGGGTGTGAACTGGTATCATCACTATAACATATATTGACGCCACTTCAATAGAAAGCCTAAATAAATCGAACTCTCTAATAGTTTCCTTCTACTATTCTTAATTTACCCATTAAGAAATCAAGCTCTTCAATAATTTTAGGAAATGAAAATGACAAAATGAACTCATATATCCACCTAACAAATAGACTACTGGTACAAGATTTAGAATTGTCTTAACATGATATGACAATAAAGTAATAAAATTAATATTTTAGGTATATCATCTTCTTCGTGTTACCCCCTTATTTGATTTTAATTGTAGCAGATTGATTTACATATATTCACACATAAAAAAAATGATTTTATAAATTTTAATCAGTCCACTTCAACATTAGAAATCGAGAACGAGTTTCAAAAAAAAAAAGGAAAAAATGTCAACTATCTTCTTTTTACCCCTTTTGTCACTACAATTCACAAACCCAATCAAAGATCAAAACTTTGAAAATCATCCACATCTCTATATATAAATCTTAATCAAACATTTTATATACCGAAAAGGGTAAAAGAAAAAATTGAATGCAAATCAAAACAATTAACCAACATATATATGCCCAAAAATTGCAGCAACAATTGGAGAAAAAGCTTCGAAAGTTAGAGTGATAATTAAAGTTACACACCACATCTAAAGAATTGGTCCTTTCTGAATACTTCCTCGCACCCTCTAATTTTGAGTGTGTCAGAACGAGAAAGATTTTGATAATTGACAAATAGAGGAATAGATGAAAGGAACCGGTTGCGCCAACATGTGCTTTTCAGACCGAATCTAACTGGGATTAGGAGAAACGTCAACCACGCGAATTAAAAGTTATAAAGCTATGGAAGTATTGCTTTTTCGACAAGCAACCATTACATAAAGTTTCCATTTATAAATGAGTACGCAGGAAAAATAGTTTTGGTAATCAAATAGGAAATATAGAAAAACAAGGAAGTAAAAGTAAAGAAGGAGACAAAAGCCTGAAAGAAGTAGAAAAATAGAAACTTGCCAAGTGAAATTCCAAATTCGAAGTTGAATAAGAAGTTGAAACCAAGTAGAAGAAGGAGTTAGTGATTAATAAAGTTTCATATTCAGTTAAGGTAAACTGTGTGTAAGTATTTCCTTTCAAATATGAATGCAAGGAGGAGTCCTAACATGAGAAGGAGTTCGAGTCAAGTTCGGTGTAAAGAAGTTTGTTTAAAGCGGCGAAGACTAAGTTGTGTTGAACAAGAATTATGAGAGTTTCAAAGTCTATAAATACCTCAATAGTGTTGGGTTTTAAATGTGTGAATGGAAAATGAAGAGTTGCGACTTTTATGAATAGTTGTGACTTTTATGAAACATTGCGACTTCAATGAAAAGTTGTGACTTTTATGAAAAGTTGCGACTTTTATGAAAAGTTGTGACTTTTATGGAAAGTTGTGACTTTTACAAAAGGTGACGACCTTTCTGAAATATTGTAACTTTTCCAAAGGTTTATGACCTTTCCGGTAAGGCACAATAAGAACCTTTTCGCACTACCCTTTGTTTCTATAAATTGAGTGATTTCCTCTCATTTTAATAATAGAATTTCTGGACTTCTTCTACTACATCTAAATCTAGTATTCTAAGTGTACTTTACTGTCATTGAGTGGCTCAATGACACCAGCATTTTGGGTATCAATACACTGGTGATTGAGATCATTCTATCCTGAGAGGACATATTCCAAATCAAACCTCGGATACTAGAGGGGAATAATTTCCTTAAGGAGACACTGTGCATTCAGTGGGCTTGATCTTCTTTCTGTTTTTCAAAATTGTTGTATGTATTACAGATTTTAGATTTGTGAATTAATTTATGTTCTTCTGTTCTTCACTGGTTCATTAACTTTGGTAACTTCGTGTTTCTGCAAAGCTTGTTGGAATCAGTAAGATTCTTTAAACACATATTGACAACAATTCTTCTTTAAGAAAAATATTTCGTATATTTTTTCTAATCTGTTTCTGATCAAGTTTCTCTACTACTTTTAATTTTCTAGTCATGAAAATATTCTTAAACTTTGTTGTGTATTATTAAGTTCTTCAAAGTTTTGTTTTAAGTATCATAGGAATATAAAATGAACAACAATCTTAAGGAAATTATAATACTATTAGTATTTTTTGTATTCTACTGATTGAGAGAATCTGATCATGGAAGTAGAAGATAAATGCATTACTTCTCCATAATTCATTGCTTTGTTTAGAAAGGTCGAAGTGAGATTGTAACAGAAAAAGTTTTTTTTGGTATTCCAATTAAAGATGTAACCTTCTTATTATTCATTTAAGGAGGAAAATAGTTTCTAAAGGTTAACAATTTTGATATTTATCATGTATGCCTTTGGAAAAAGTTCTGTAAATCGTATGATTTTCGAATGAATTTTCCTTGGCAAATAGTGTTGCCTTTATAATTCACTAGTTTGCAGAGTGAGACATGGATATTTTTGTTTGATAAAATAGTATGTCAAAATGTTATAGTTGGAAGACTATTTGAAATGAAAAAAAAATATTTCTATGTGATAATCTAAGAATGTTTTATTCTGTTTGGAATTTAAAAAAAAAAATATTGTAGTTTTGTACTCCCTGTCAATTTGATTGTGTCTGATTATTGTAGACTACAAAACTTTTGTAGTTTTCTACTCTGAATAAAATGGACTTTGCAATTGCTTTGAAAAATATGAAACTTCGCATGATAAGTCAGTGTTGTACTTTTTATGTTCTATAAACTTCATTGTTAAATAGAAAAAACTGTACAAAATTTTTGTCTTTATTGTTAGTATTCTAAATACTAAGTGGTATGTCTATTTGTGATAGATGAGAAAGACCAGCGACTTAGAGTTGGTGTGTTTGTGCCTCTGTGGAATGAACTTTGACACTATGTAAAGATTGTCAAAGCGAATTGAAACTCTATAATTCTTTCGTAGAATAATATATTCAAAAGAGGTTTCATACTACGAATGACATTTTTAGAGTCTGGAAAAATATGTGAAAAAAATTATTTTCAAATACATGAAAAATATTTTTGAGATCACATTTAAAATGTGGGGGTTCTTGGCTTATGATTAGACTTGGTGTCTAATTTAACTTTGGAGCAAAAGATATGAAATTCAAGGATACTTTTGTATTATGTTAGACCCACAAAATTCTTGGAGTATATTTGGTGTTGTGGTTGTTGAGTTTCTCTATTACTAGTTTATAGTGTGACTAGTATGAAACAGCCAAATTATATATATACTTGTTCAAAATAATCATGTTCTTTTATCAAAAAAGTGTCACTTAAAATGTTGTGATTTTTGATGAAAAGATATGTCTATTATAAAAAAAGTATTTGCATAGACATGTATATTGGTGAATAGTCATTTGCTATGTTTTTGTAAAAGTAACATCTGGACTATATTGCCTTTATTTAACCCGATGAAACTTTGTTCATGGGTAGTTCTATAAAAATCAAATTGAAAGTTATGTAAAGGTCCTTCTGAAAAGGACATTTGACAAGGTGATGACTCTAAACAATGTTTGTATCACACAAAATTGTAAAAAATAGGAACAAAATATTAGTGAGGAAAAAGCTACCTCCCAAAGAGCTTTTCGAACTGAATGTTTTTATTTGTTCTTACTTGCTTGAGTCAATGTTTGTGACATGAACACTTGGGGCATGTCAATTACAAAACCTTGTATGGAAAACTGATTGCCCACAGTGGGGACTTACAACCTACTTGGCTAGTAGTTCTGGGACTAATTTGGTACTCTGAACCCTAGTCCAACTCGGTATTATGCTACTCCCAATTAATTATGTAATTAACTGATTATGACTGAGTTTCTGTAAATATTGGATAGGTCAAAACTGAACATGCAAACGGAGAATGCAACTTAATTTGGTAATTATGCATTTATAACTGAGGCATGTATATCTGGAGTAACTGAAATATCTGACGTAGCATGTGTAATTCAAGAACTAAAGAAATACATAGCTAGGGTTCTGAAATTCATGCGATAAACTGAATAATAACATGATAATCTGATTTGGAACATATAACTAATAAATTCATGAAGTTCTGTTGAAGTACTAGAAACCCTGGGTCTAAACATGATATGGGAATCAAGAATCTGACTGAAAACTAGGGATCCAATGGATGAAATGAAGCCACTAGTGAAATTCCACATACGTGATGATAAAATTCACGAAAAAATACTTAGGTTTTGAGGCTGGAACTGCTGGAAACTTGTTGCGTTCTTTAACTAGGGTTCTAGAGCTTTTTCTCCTTTCTTGATTCTAATTTTCTAACTTTTGATTTATGATTTTGACTTAGGTAAGTTCTTGGTATGTTTCTAGGCTTAAACTGACTAAAATCTGATGATTTAGGGTCAAAATGACGTATATTATGGTTTAAACGAAGTGGGAAAAGACCAAAAGACCCCTGGGTAAGTTGTTGTCGGACCAAACGACGTCCTGGACAGACGGTCCGTCGTTCAATCGACGGTCCGTCGTTTGGTCCGTAGGTTGGGCTGTCCGACAGGCCTTTACTAAAATGGTCATAACTTTTTACTCGAAGCTCTAATTTTAGTAAGGTTGGTGGCTATGGAAATCTAATTCAATTATATATCTGTGAGTAGGTCATGGGTCAGCTAATTCATTTTGTGCTAAGAGTTATGACCATTTTAAATTTACCCAACTGTATTTTCCCCTTAACTTTCTGCTAATCCCACCTACGAACCGTGGGTCCACCTACGGACCGTGCTGGTCATCTGTGGCTCTTCTTAGAGAGTGGGTGAATGGGGTGTCGATCGACGGTCACGGACTACGGACCGTAGTCTGACCTATAGACCATAGGTCCGTCCGTCGATCATAACTTAACCAAATTTTCCTGGGCTGAGATTTTGGGGGTTTCTGACCCCATTGGCAGGTGTGCAGGATGGACCATGGGTTAGTCTACGGTCCATCGATGGCACCGTTGGTTGCACCTGCAAATTTTTCTAAAAAGCTGGTTTTTAGTCTGTTTTGGATACGGGGTGTTACACTATCCTTACTGCAAAAGGGAACAACAAAAATAATTTGTCTTTTCATAAAGAAATCAATTTTGTTTGTTTAGGACACAATCTATTCCATATGAGAAAGGGAAAGGAAGGAAATCCAACTTTAAATATTTCAAAGTGTGGGGGTGTCTAGCCAAAGTCCAAGTTCCTATTCCTAAAATGATTGAAATAGAACCTAAGACTGTGGACTGTAAAATTAGACTTGAGTAGTCTAGTGAAAGGTCTAAACGACCTTGGAAAGAACAAAAGGAGAATGTACTTAATAAAGAGATTCAGAGGTGTAGTAAATGTCAAGGGACATATACTTCCTTCGAATATGATTTTGTAATGTTTCTTTTGTCTTATGTAGACTCATCATTTTGGACAAATGGTATCAATAGTGAGATTGATGTATTGGAAGTTGGTTGATCTTCCTCCAGGAAATAAACTTTTGGGTTCAAAGTGAATCCTCAAGAGGAAAATGACAGTCGATAGAACTGTTGACAAATATACAGCAAGACTTTCTGTCAAAGACTTTAGGGGAAAAAACAAGGTTTTGATCTTGTTGATATATATACTCATCAGTAACTAAAATTATATATATTCGGATGCTAATATTATTAGTTGTGATATATGACCTCCAAATTCATCAAATAATTGTGAAACATTTCTCTTAAACGAAAAATTGGAGGAAGAAATTTACATGAAACAACTCGAGGGTTTTATGGTTCCTGGTAAATAAAAGAAAATGTGCGAACTTGTTAAGTCACATTATGGACTAAAACAAGCACCCAAACAATGACATAAGAAATTTGACCAAACCATGTTGGTAAATGGATTTAAGAATGATGGAACTGATTAATGTGTTCACATTAAAATCACAAGGTCATTGTTTATTTGTATATTGGTGATATGTTGATCATCAATAGATACACTAATGACATAAATGCTACTAAACATATGCTAGAAAGCAAGCTTGGAATGAAAAATTTGGGAGTTGCTGATGCGATCTTAGGTATAAGAATTCTTAGAACTCTATAATGTTTAGCATTTTCACGGTCTCATTTCATTGAAAAAGTACTTGACTAGTTCAAATATTTGGATGTCAATATTGTCAAGTCTCCAATAAATGTGAGTTTTGCATTTCAAAAGAGTGAAAGCGAAAGTGATTCACAATTGGATTGTGCTAGAGTATTGGAAAGTGTGATGTATATCATGAAGTGTGCGCGATCATGTATAGCATTTGCTATTAATAAACTGAGTCGGTTCACAAGTAATCTCAATCAAACTCATAAGCTGACAATAAATAAAGTCTTGGAGTATTTAAAAATACTTTAAACTATGCCTTGCATTATAACAATATCCAACAATATTGAAAGGATATAGTGATGCAAATTTGATCACCGGACAAAAAAGTAAAATCCACGAGTGGATATATACTTACTCTTGGTAGAGGAGCAGTCTCTTGGAAATATTTCAAAAGAGACATGTATCGCCATCTCTATAATGATCTTTGAGCTAGGTGCTCAAGATAAGGTCGGTGAATAAGTTGAAAGACTCCGGAAATTTCTTGATAGATATTCCTTTTTGGCCCAAACCATTGGCATTAGTATGCATACACTTTGATAGTCAAGATTCAATAGGTAGGGCATGAAGCATGATGTATAATGGAAAGTCTCATCACATAAACGTGATACCGTTAAAAAACTACTCTCTAGTGGAATTATCATAATTGACTATGTAAAGTCAAAGGATAATGTGTCGGATCCACTTATAAAAAGGCCTAACTAGAGAGAGTTTAAAGATCATCTAAGGGAATGAATTTACGGCTTAGGACAAGTCATCATGGCAGTAACTCTATCTAGCAGACTGGAGATCCCAAGAGCTAGATTCAAGGAGAAAAACAAAGTTGTGACTGACGGTTCGGCATTGTCAACAAAATCAATTATTCTCATGATGAAGACAATGCTCAGGGATAAGGATACAACATTAAGGCTTGTTAATGAGTTAATAAAGCTTAATGATTTAAATAATTTGCTAAGTTTGGCAGAGTTGACCAAATAGTGTATCTACGCGATAACACGGTTAGAAATCACCTATGTGAGTGTGAAGTGTAAGCTGCTTCAAAGAGGATGATTTTCAAAAGCCCATCTCTCTATACACTCATGAAACCAGGAGATGTTCATGGCTGAAACGAACACAATTGTAAGAACCATAAACGGTAAAGGGTTAATTGTGTGACATATGGTTGTCTAGGTATACACCAAAGTTCGACGGTTCAAAGATATCGCATCTACCGATTGACCGAGTATATCCGACATATGTTCACTACGGAAAGTCCAAGGGGAAACCTACTTATCGAGATGCAGTTAATTCTTGCTTGTAACGTACACATACTTGTCCGTTTCTTTGTCTTGGAGTCATTCTCCATTCATGCGGGGGATTGTTGGGTTTTAAATGTGTGAATGGAAAATAAAGAGTTGCGACTTTTATGAATAGTTGTGACTTTATGAAAGGTTGCGACTTCAATGAAAAGTTGTGACTTTTATGAAAAGTTGCGACTTTTATGAAAAGTTGTGACTTTTATGGAAAGTTGTGACTTTTATAAAAGGTGACGACCTTTCCGAAAGATTGTGACTTTTCCAAAGGTTTGTGACCTTTCCGGTAAGGCACAATAAGAACCTTTTCGCACTACCCTTTGTTTCTATAAATTGAGAGATTTCCTCTCATTTTAATAATAGAATTTCTGGACTTCTTCTACTACTTCTAAATCTAGTATTCTAAGTGTACTTTACTGTCATTGAGTGGCTCGCTGACACCAGCGTTTTGGGTATCAATACACTGGTGATTGAGATCATTCTATCATGGGAGGACATATTTCAAATCAAACCTCGGATACTAGAGGGGAATAATTTCCTTAAGGAGACACTGTGCATTCAGTGGGCTTGATCTTCTATCTGTTTTTTGAAATTCTAGTATGTGTTACAGATTTTAGATTTGTGAATTAATTTATGTTCTTCTGTTCTTCAATGGTTCATTAAACTTTGGTAACTTTGTGTTTCTGCAAAGTTTGTTGGAATCAGTAAGATTCTTTAAACACATATTGACAACAATTCTTCTTTAAGAAAAATATTTCGTATATTTTTTCTAATCTGTTTCTGATATAGTTTCTCTACTACTTTAATTTTCTAGTCATGAAAATATCTTAAACTTTGTTGTGTATTATTAAGTTCTTCAAAGTTTTGTTTTAAGTATCTTAGGAATAAAAAATGAACAACAAATAGTTCATTGAAGAATTTTGTACACTTACATAGTGAGAAGATTAAAACACGATCAAGAGTTTGAGAGAGTTTTGAGATTTATTGGGGAGTGTTGCGAGTTTGTGAGGAAAAAGTTTTAACATTGTAATTAAGAATTTTGATTACAATCAAGTGTGTGTGTAGGATTCGTCTAACAAGTTTGAGAAACTTGATGGATGTTAGAAGACTTAAACCTGGGGTTTTTTGTCTTTGGTAGCTAGGAATTACAGTTTATAATTTCTTAGCTACGAATTAGAGTTTATAATTCCTTAGGTTACATAGGTTTGTAATCTTTTGTTGAGGCTCAGAGTTTATGAAGTGGAGTTAAATCCTATAGAGGTGTAGGTCGTGGTTTTTACTCTTTATGAGTTAGGTTTTTCGCGATAATATATTCTGTCATTATTTTATTTTCTTTACAAAACATAACTGCTCTAATATGCAAAAGAACATATAGAATATACATGTGCTTTAGGCAAATTTGGGGGTCAGAATTCCAACAGAGTGAAGATTACTGGGACATGGAAGAATGAGAATGGAGAAATGGAAAGACCTAGAAGAGAGTAGAAAGAAAAAAAAAGTAGTCAACGACAGATGATTTGTTGAAAACAAGAAATAGTGTATATGAAAGACCTAGAAGAGAGTAGAAAGAAAAAAAGTAGTCAAGGACAGGTGATTTATTCGAGGACGGATTATTTACTGAAAAACAAGAAATAGTGTACACATGTTGTGCGTTTTTAGAAAAGTTAACTTTACTTGCAGCAAAACTTTTAAATAACATTTTTATTTCTTTTGTATAATCTATACGTAAGTAGGAATAAAAATCTAAAAATATGTTTACATATTTAAAACAAAATAAGAAAAATATAAAAATAAAATAAAAATAAGTTACGAGCAGAGAGTTAGATGAGGTGGAGTATATTTTTATTTTGTTTTATTAAACCGTTATGATTAAATTCATTTGATTGATCACTAGATTACACCCTTAAATGCTAGAATCACTCTTCTTCTTTATCAACATTTAATAGATAATTATATAATAATATTACTTGTGCCATTTCAAAATAACAATTTATGACTCATGTAATTTGTGAATCAACTATATAAACTACTAATATATCATCACATTTGAAGAATAACGCAAAGATTATAATAATATAAAATAATGACTAGTTGAAATTGTCATACCTTTCCTTTGATTTCTCACATTTATATGCGAAGTTAATCCAACAATAATTGCATATTAATATAATCTCGTAAGCTAGATTTGAGAAGAAAAATCGATATGTTTGAGATTGTGTTTTATGTATCGGGAGAGGTGGATGGTGAATACTAAAAACTCAAAGGTGTCCATTGTAGAGAGTTTTTCCATGGACAGGAGAACCATGTAGGATTTTCCATGGTTCCATTAGATATAATCCTAAGGAGAAAACGACGTTAGTTGTGGTTTTGATTCTTTTTATCGAACTTATATCTCCAGATTTGTTTGTAAAGAAGTCTTTGTTGTCTATAGCATTGGCAGATGGAAAGGCAATAGCTATAGATAAAGCTACTCAAATCAAGCCAAGACCCGGCACAACTAGGGTCAAGGTTATAATTGATCTAATGGATAAGCTTCCAAATCATATAAGATTGCAGTTTGAGGATGGAAAATATGGTAAGTTGAATGAAGTTTTTAAGGAGATTGTATATGATAATCTACCTTTGTATATTAATTTTTTTAAGCACCGAGATCATGAAAAAGATAATTGTCGTTTGATGTAGAAATAAAATTAAAATAACAAACAAATTGATGATACAATTGAAGTTTCTTCAAAAGGTACTATCAATAGTGTAAAGTATCAAGGTGATGCGAGAGAAATATTAAATGAAAAAAAAGGTTGATCAACAATTGGTTGTTGTCACTTCTGAGCAAAGTCATACACACTGCATAGATGTGTTACGAGTAATATTGGTGTCCAAACAACTACTGAATATAGAGGGAAAACATCAAGAGTTGGGGTTGATGCGCCGCGAGTTGGTTCAGGCCAAAAATTAATGGAGTGAGGACACAAACTAATGGAGACATCTGATGTTGAAGATGCTGAAAATTCTAGGCAGCATGTTTTGCAAGTTGAAACCAAGAATGTAACTAAAAATTATACGCTGGTTGCACAAAAAAATTCAACTAGTAGTCGAAGTCTTTCCCCGACTAGTCAAAATAATTCTCCATGTAGTGAAAAGGGTGACTGAAAATTTTCATGACACTGAGAAGAGACAAGATATTAGTAATGTCTCAAGAGACCTATTATGTTCGAATAACTTTTATGCTTTATTGAACTACTAGAAATTCATCGTTTGTCGACCGCAAAAATAGTTAAAATGTAGTAGAAAATGGAGTTTTTCGATGACTTCTGACTATTTTTGGGTATTCAGCATAAAACAGAGGGAAAGACAATGTATCAACTCATATACGAAATCTCATAAAGAGGTGCGCACAACATTGTGTTAACCTCATAATCGAAGGTTTTAATAATGACAAATGCATATACTGACTAGTCACTTGATTCAGGAATCAAGTAAATCATGAGCAAATCTAGTAAAGAAAGGAAAGTGAATATTTGATCAATCAGATCAAATTTCGCAGCTTGCAAGAATTAAAGAAAGACACAGAAGGAAAATATTTCACAGCTTGCACAAATTAAAGGAAGACACACAAGGAAATCTCTCAAGTAAAACAAGAAAGACAAGATCACAATTTGAATAAGGTACTTAATCTGGATACTATCAAGGATTTCAAACAAATTTAAACACTGATTATCAACAACGATCTTTAAAATGAAAAACCTAGTGAAAAGACTAAACAACACAACTTGATGTAATTAGTTAAACACCACCTAATTCACAAAATGTTAAGCTAAAATAAACCTCCATTCTTGAGCATTGAGATCAAAACAAGAGACAATATCTAAAACTAACAAAGAGTGCTAAACAACGAAGTTAAATCTAAACACCTTTATCTAGTGAACTACAATAGGTATACATAGTCGCTAAAAAAAACTAAACCCAACACTTCACATCAAAAGAGGGAGGAATACGAGTGTTACCTTGTTCTCGGCAGCGACTGGAACTCAATCCTGGACGTGACGAATTCTAACCCCACTCCGACTAAAAATAGTCGCGAATCAAAAAAATTTCAATGACGAAAATAAGAACTCCCAAAAACTTAACGAGGTGTTCTATTTCTCGCCTCCAAAAACTCCTACCCTGAACCGTAAGGGTGAGGGGGTTTATATAGGACAAACTCTGGGTCGAAAGAAAGGGGAAAATGATGTGGTACTCTGGAAATTTTCAAATTCTGAATTGGGTCTTGGGTCTCTTAATGTGAAATGGGTTTAAAGAATTTGGGCCAAAATTTTGGGTTAAAGGTTATTTGATGGTCCAAATATGGACCAAATAAAGTCCCTGAAGAGAGTTTCAAAGGGAAATGAGATGGATTATAAAGTCAACTTATTACTCAAGCTTTTTAACTTTAACAACATCAAAATAATTATTTAAAAAGGAAAGATCTTAATTAAATTGTCAGTTTAAGGAAAATAAGTTGCATACTTAATTGAAGCTCTGTTTTTTGGTAAATCAATTTACTAACTATTTATTCAAATTGAAAAATGATATAAATCTATATATTTTAAGTATAAAGATATATAATACATATGAAAAAGTGGCAAAAAGTGTTTGGAAAATAATCTTGATAGTATTTTTGATTTTCAAAAACAATTATTTCCCATTGTTCAATATTTAAGAAGCTTAAATATTAATCAAATCGTGGAGGGTCAAAATTGGGTGTCAACAGGCATCATCACTATAACATATTATTACCGCTACTTCAACAGAAAGCCTAAATAAATCGAACTCTCTAATATTATCTTTCTACTATTCTTAATTTACCCATTAAGAAATCGAGCTCTTCAATAATTTTATGACAAAAAGAACAAAGATGATGAAATGAAAATGACAAAATGAACTCATATATCCACCTAACAAAAAGACTACCGGTACAAGATTCTAAATTGTCTTAAGATGATATGACAATAAAGTAATGAAATTATTGTTTTAGGCATATCATTTTCTTAGTGTTACCCCCTTATTTGATTTTAGTTGTAGAAGATTGATTTACATATATTCACACATAAAAATAACAAATAAAAAATAAAAAAAGATTGATTTTAGACATTTAAATCAGTCCACTTCAACATAAAAAAAATCAACTATCTTCTTTTTACCCCTTTGGTCACTACAATTCACAAACCCAATCAAAGATCAAAACTTTAAAAATCATCCACATCTCTATATATAACTCTTAATCAAAAGTTTTAAATACCGAAAAGGGTAAAATAAAAATTGAATGCAAATCAAAATAACTAAACAACATATATATGCCTGAAAATTGCAGCAACAATAGGAGAAAAAGCTCTGAAAGTTATAGTGATAAACTTATAAATAAACTTACACACCTCGTCTAAAGAATTGGTCCTTTCCGAATACTTCCTCGCCCCTCTGATTTTGAGTGTGTTAGAATGAGAAAGATTTTGATAATTGACAAATAGAGGAATAGATGAAAAGAGCCTGTTGCGCCAACATGTACTTTTCGGACCGAATCGGACTAGGATTAGGAGAACGTCAATCACGCGAATTAGAAGTTGTAAAGTTGTGGAAGTATTATTTTTTCGACAAGAAACCAGTACATAAAGTTTCCTTTTATAAAGGAGTACGCAGGCAAGATAGTTTTCTTAATCAAAGAGGAAAATTAGACAAACAAGGAAGCTAAGTAAAGAAGGAGACAAAAGCCTGAAAGAAGTAGAAAAGCAGAAACTTGCCACGTGAACTTAAAAATTCGAAGTAGAAAAGAAAGTCGAAACCAAGTAGAAGAAGGAGTTAGTGATTAATAAAGTTTTCTTATTCAGTTAAGGTAAACTGCGTCGAAGTTTTTACTTTCATAGAAGAATGCAAGGAGGAGTTCTAACGTGAGAAGGAGTTCGAGTCAAGTTCGATTTAAAGAAGTTCTTTTAAAGCGGCGAAGACTAAGTTGTGTTGAACAATACTTAGGAGAGTTTTAAAGTCTATAAATACTGCAATAGTTCATGGAAGAATTTTGCGCACTTATATAGAGAGAAGATCAAAACAAGATCAAAAGTTTGAGATTTATCGGGGAGTGTTGCGAGTTTGTGAGGAAAAAGTTGTAAGATTGTTATTAAGAGTTTTGATTACAATCAAGTGTGTGTGTAGGATTCGTCTAACAAGTTTGAGAAACTTGACGGACGGTAGAAGACTTAAACCTGGTTTTTTATGTCTTGGGTAGCTAAGAATTACAGTTTGTAATTCCTTAGGTTACATAGGTTTGTAATATTTTGTAGAGAATCATATTTAATGAAGTGGAGTTAAATCCTATAGATGTGTAGGTCATGGTTTTTACCCATTCTGAGTTGGGGTTTTCAGCGATAAAATATTATGTCATTATTTTATGTGCTTTACAAAACGTAACTGTTGTAATCTGCAAAGGAACATATAGAATATACTTGTTCCATAGGAAAACTTGGGGTCAGAATTCCAACAGAGTGAAGATTACTGGGACATGGAAGAATGAGAATGGAGAAATGGAAAGACCTAGAGGAGAGTAGAAAGAAAAAAAGTAGTCAAGGATAGGTAATTTAGTCGACGACATGTGATTTGTCGAAAACAAGAAATAGTGTACACTTGAAAGACCTAGAAGAGACTAGAAAGAAAAAAGTAGTCGAGGACAGGTTATTTGCTGAAAAACAAGAAATTGTGTACGCATGTTGTGCGTTTTTAGAAAAGTATTTTTTACTTGCAGCAAAACTTTTTTAAATAACATTTTATTTCTTTTATATGATCTATACGTAAGTAGCAAAATTCTAAAAATATTTATTTACATATTAAAAACAAAATAAGAAAAATATTAAAATAAACTAAAAATAAATTATGAGCAGAGAGTTAGATGAGGTTGAGTAGATGAGCCTAGAAAATGAATTTCGAGGAAGAATGGGGGGAATTTTGTTCCTTTTTGTTTAACACTACTATGTGTATTGAGTTTCTTACTTCACACATAGTACTCTTTCTCTGTACATTCTATACTTCTGCCTATGACGGGATATATATAGTCGAATCTTGCATATATTTTACCCTCTTATTTTTTATTAGATAAATAGATATTTAATTCTTTTTTGACCTTTGACTAGATGTATTGTTGTATTGTTATTGTAATACGACAAATGATTTGCATACATTCTACACTCTTATCTTTGACTAAATATATGCACGTTAGACCCTTCTTTGACCTTTAACTAGATATATTAATATAATTAATGGTAATTTTCCATTCAAGTATCAAAAGTCTAAGATATATTGTTGTTGTAATATAATTAATGGTCATTTTCCATTCAATACCAAAAAGATCTTATCATTTTATTAATGGACATTTTCCATTCAATACCAGAAAGCTCTTTTAATTTTATTAATGGTATTTTTTTCATTCAATAGCAAAAAGCTCTTTTCATTTCCATAAGTATTTTGTGTGAAAAAAACTTTTTAAAAGAGAGTAAAAATTATGACCTTTCTCTGTACATGACTATTCTGAAACTCTTCACTATGATCGAGGTCAAACTCCAAATAAGTTTCTAATTGTCCTTTGTAACACCTTAAGAATTGTTTCCTATAGTTTTGCCTATATTCTCTTAATATTCAATAGCGCTACCTTATAAATGAATTCCTAAACATAAACAAGACAACACCTGTAACAATCTGAATGTAGTATCAATCAAGATCTTATCTTTGAACTTCTCCAAAAAAAAAAATAGCCATCACAAACTAAAATACCCCTACATAACCAAACTACAATAATCAGACTTCACTGTAATAATTTTGTTTGTGTCAACACTTTTTTGAATTTTATAATGATTGGTTGTTTTACACCTATAATAATATTAGACCAGTTAAATAATATAATTTGACTATTATAGCAAAAGTTATTCAAAAATCATTTTTTTTATTTCTTAATGTTACAAAAAGATATTAAATTATTTAAATTCGAAATATCATAGATATGTTGCTCTACTAATTAAAATTTAATACAAATTCAATAAACTAACTAACTAAATGTACTTATGTAGATTTGTCCCTAAGAGTTGTGTTAAATGTCTTTGAAAATTAAGTTCATTCAAAATGGAAAACTTTCTACGTAGAAAACTGTAATTATAAATGTTGATACATAAATTTTAAATAATAATGCTAACTTCATCACACTTTGTATACAAAGAAAAATCTTGATTGAGCTCAATTGAACTAAACTTTCAACTTCAAAATATACATTTAAACATCTTAATTTGGTTTAAGTTGACTTCATTAAACACTCCATCCTCAAAAATACACATCTAGAATACACCCTCTTAAATGAGTATGTAGATGTGCATTTTAGAAATTATTCGTAAACACACTTATATTAAATTGAAGTATCTTGATGATCGGTGGCGCAACTATAGTCGGAAGAACACCTTTCGTTCAAAAATTACATTATATATAGGTCAAATCTTACTTTATATTGATATATATAAAATATCTTAAACACCAGCAAAACAAATGGAGACCTACAACACAAAAAAATGGAGACTTACTAGCTATCAGATTCAATTCATTGCTGTAAATTTTTTTAAATGCCTAAATTTGATGTGAACTAATTGAGCAGTAGCTTGGTGACAATTGAATGTAAAGGTATACAAGGGATGTAAGATTGAATCTAGAGTTACTTTTTTAACTAATTGAGCAGTAGCTTGGTGACAATTGAATGTAAAAGTATATAAGGGATGTAAGATTCAATCTAGAGTTACTTTTTTTTTAGTTTTATTATTCAATATTTGACATCCTTCATGACATTTCTGTTATGTCACTATAAATGTCTAGACGCATCTATTATTAGTTAAGATTAAACATACCACTTGCTTGTTGTTATGCATGTCAATCAGAAAAAGGAAACTATAGCAGACATTGGCAGTTGGCTTATGAAAACAACTTCATAAAACAGAAACAGATCAATCAGAAAATTAATTGATTTTTTTATTAAAAAAAACATGCTTATAAACACAACGGATTCAACGATAAAATTATACATATCAGAAAATAACATAATAAACGTACTTTTATTTCTACATTACATATGATTAATTCATAAATTAAAGTTGGTGTACCTTTAGTATAATTTTTTTTTAATGAAAAATGACAGATTATTGAAATATACATGAGAAATACTAAATACAAAACTGATGTTATGTTCGTTCTTTATTTGTTCCCTTATATAAAAAAGTAAATACATGTCATAAGATTAACTTTTAAAAATGCTGGGTTTGTGATTCAAAATTAAAGGTGTTCAATATAGAATTGACACACTTAATTTATGTTTTTGTTATTCACCTTGTACCATAAAAATAATCTAGTAGTTTTGCTTTTTTAAAGCTATAAAGTAGCTAAAGACATGTCATTCAGAAAGAAATTTGTAGCTAAAGACATGTCATTCAGAAACAATATATATACATTTTATAAAAGACATCAAGTGACACCTAAATTTAATCAAATTTCAAAAAGATATCTTAACTATGCGGGCGTTCTACTCAGGGGCGGAGCTACAGCCCGTGAAGGGACAGAAAATGAAATCATATGCATAGGCAATATACTCTTTGTTATTTCGTTATATAAATAAATGCACACACTAAATATCAGTGGAGGTTGATAGTCCAGTGGTAAGTGTGTTCAATTCAGTGCCAAATGTCTGCAGTTTGATTCTTGCTGAGGCAATTGTACAACAACCATTTTTAAGTTTAAAGAAAAAAAATGGGAAATGAATATGTAATTTTATTTCAAACCCACTTACTGGTAATAAATATATTGCACACCCAGTAGCTAAAATAAATTTACTCTTCCAATTTTGAACACCCTTCGCCACTGGTTTTACTACCCTACTAAACTACAATCTTAAAGTGATATTATAACATCATCTTTTGTCCATTTGACATAAAGAGAGTGTGCACTCTCTTAAAGAGAGTGAACAACCTAATATAACTAATATAAAATAATTTTGCGGGTTAAATAAATTGTTACTTAACCATAATTCTTTTGTATAGTTTAAAAATTATGAAATGTTGTGGCTATAATAACTTTTCGGAACTTACAAATTCATAATTTTTGTTTCAAAATCTAAAGTGTATATTCACATTCAACATTTGAAAATGACGATAAAAATTGAGATAGTATCGTTACGGACATGCATGATGCATAATATTTGCGTACAACGAGACCATGTGTAGATATAGGATAGTCACCGCTAAAAATTAACTAATTTTTCCTTGAAAATTGGAAAAGGGTCAAAAATATTTCTGAACTATGCGAAATAGATTACTTATGTCTTCCGTTATATTTTAGGATTAAAAATACTCCGTCATTATTCCAAGAGATCACAAATACCTCTCAAGAGTTAACACTCAAAGCTTCTAATGACATGGCTAGCCATATGGACTTGTCCCTCCACTTAAGCTGCCAATTAGTGGAGGGATATTAAAAGACTAGTCATTGTTCTTTTTATATTACTATTTTCATTCATTTTTTAATTGTCATAGTTTTGTTTTACTACACCCGTTCACTTTTAATTGTCATGATTTATTTTTAGAGTCAAACTATAGAAATTTTGACTATATTTTAAGTGTATTTTTTCATCATATTGGTATGCAAAAAAATAACAATTTATAGTACTTTTCTCATAGTTTTTTAATATTTAAATTATGTTTAAAATATCAAATTAATGTAATCTAATTTAACTTTGAAATTAGTCGAATTTACTTTCGAGAAGTGCAACATGACAAATAAAAATAGACGGAGGGAGTAATAACTTTGACTAAGATTTTATGATGTACTTTTTCATCATATTATTCAAGAAATTAGAATATATAGTATTTTCGTATAGCTTTGAATTTTTATTTAAAATAACGAATTAATGTACTCTAATTTAACTTTAAAAATTAGTAAAATTGACTTTTGATAAATATAACATGACAATTAAAAGTGGGCCGCGGAAGTATATTTTTAGGAGAGAAATGAGTAAAAATAAAATGGTCAATATTATACTTTTTGTAGGTAAAATTATTAAATAATTTAAACGGATATCCTTTTTATTTCTTACAATTTCAATTTAAAAAAAGCTTCATGTCAGAAAATTTAAATGAAAAATCAATTAATTAGGTTTGACAACTGTATAGGTAAAATATTTATAAATGGGTGACTTTGAGGTTATAAAAAAGAGTTGAGTGACTTTCTAAGGAAAAACTCTTAGTTGAGGGATCATGTGAGATATTATTTTCCTAATGTTAATGAGTATATGTATATTTTTCATTTTCTCTTTACTAAATTAGGGATAATTTTGGAGACCTCCTCAAGATATGATTCAATTACAGTGGACCTCCAAGGGCAAAGCTACCCCAGGGGCAAGGGTGTCAAGCTACACCCCTTCGCCAAAAAATTATATTGTATATATTTCTTTGGCATGGCGTGTTACAAATAAAGAGAAAACAATGACAAAAGGAGAAATGGAGAAGAAAAATTATTCACACTCATATTACTGATTGAAGCGACATAAGTAGAAAATATAAGAGTGCTATAATTATACATCAGAACTTACTTCCCGTTTGGCTATGATATGGTATCACTGATATAAGATATTATGAAATGTATCATATATGAACCATGATGAAAATTGGAAGTTTTGTTTGTGCTGGTGTGACATTATAATATTAATAAAATATATATTATATGTCACATTATATATCATGTTATGTCTATTGATGACCATTACATTTGTGCCTCTTTACTCTTCATCAATTGTGGAAGAAAGTGATCATTAGTTTTAGTAACTTATGTAACCACCAACTCTTCATTTCATCTATTATTCTATATTTATTTCTTGTAACTTATGTAACATTTGAGCATTCATTTGGTAAATTTACTTCCACTATCTCCTATTCATTGCAAGGAAGAATTCATCACCTATAAATTTTGTAGTCTTCATTTGTGTTGAGATACAAGAAGAACAAGAGAAGTACAAGAATATATAGAGTGAAATAGATGAGTAGTATTATACTGAGGTTTGTGTAGTAAAGAAGAGTTGAGACATAGAAAATGTTCTAAGTCTTTCAACTATATTCACTATACAAAAGAGTATTTTGATGAAGGAAGGTTTTCTTTGTGGAGCTTTGGACTCTTTCACTAATCTAGAGTTGTTTGAGTTATACACTGTTGTTGAGCTGTTTTATCATGGAGGGGAAAAGTCAAGAGTTATACTGCTGGACCGGTGTAGATTATGCCGCAGTGGTCTTGAATCTCCTTAAAGAGAGCGAGATATTTGTGTCTCAGCCTAAAGCTTTGTTTATATTTTTGTTCATTTTATTTCAACTGTAATTTATTGTATTTTTGGTATATTACACCAAGAATTTTAAGGAGATTCATGTTTTGTTACAGTTTGAAAAAATGTGGATATCAAGATAGGGATCACAACATCTGTCACGCCCCGAGCTACCCCCGATACGTGGACACGAAACCTAGGACCACTAGTGATCCCAAGCTAACCCTGCTGGCATGACCATGAGCATACTAAAGATACTAAACTTAATGCGGAATCTAAATCATAATTTAAACTGAAAAGATGGGGAATATCCATATACTATAAGTGAGATAAATGAAATACAGATGAGTTTAATACAAAGAAGTTATTAACTCAACACTAAGCTGAAACTATCTAGCAAAAACTGAAACTAAAGGACTAAATACTGAAAAGTAACTAATGACTATTGTCCTCGGAGAATGAGGACTCACCACTGAATCTGCTGAACTGGAAATCGAGAATCGATCTAAGCGTGATCTGAATGCTGAGAACCTGAACCTACATCACGAGAAAATATAGCACACGTATGCGTCAGTACTTGGAAGGTATGAGCATGTAGGATAGAATTGAGCTGAAATAAAACATAACTGAACAAGTACAAAAGAAGTATAATAATCTGAACATGATATACTAAATGAATGCAATGACCAATTTATAACATGCTGAAACTGAATACTAATTCATTTTGTGCTAAGAGTTTTGATCGATTGAAGTTGACCCAACTGCATTTCCCCCTAAACTGTCTGCTAATTTCCATCTACGGTCAGACCTACGGACCGTAGATCGAATGACGGTCCGTGCTGGTCAACCGTGGTTCGTATCAGAGAGTGGGTGAATGGGGTGTCGATCGACGGTCACAGACTACGGACCAAAGTCTGACCTACGGACCGTAGGTCCGTCCATCGATTAGGACTTAACCAAATTTTCTTGCGCTGAGATTTTGGGGGTTTCTGACCCCATTGACGGATGTGCAGGACGGACGTGGGTCAGGCTACGGTCCGTCGATGGCAACCGTTGGTTGCACCTGCAGATTTTTCTGAAAATATGGTTTTTGGTCTATTTTGGTTACGGGGTGTTACATTATCTCCCCCTTGGGACCATTCGTCCTCGAATGAAGACTAAACTAGCTGGAATAGAGGGAGAGAGCTGTAATCCCTACTACTAAACACTGAGAACTGAGTTTCTGACTGAATTGAGTTCCGAGAACATGCAAAATACGCTGAAAATGCAAGTATAACTGAGGGAACATGATTCTAATACTGAATTCACGCATGAATGACTGGAAAACTAAAGGGGAACTATTACCTCAAGCTAAAGTGGAATCGGAAGGAAAAAGAAAGGATACTTGGCTTTCATGGCTGCTTCTGCTTCCCAAATAGCTCCCTCTACGACTGACTCCTCCACAAAACCTTGACTGAAAAAACTTCATTATTTCTCAACCTTCTAACCTGACGGTCAAGAATCTCAACTGGTACATCCTCATAAGAAAGAATATCTTTCACCGCCACACTCTCTAATGGCACTACAGAGGCTGGATCACCCATACACTTCTTCAAGAGTGAGATGTGGAACACCGGATGCTTTGCTGCTAATTCTGCTGGCAACTCTAACTCATATGTCACCTTGCCAATCCTTTTCAAGATCTTTTAAGGGCCTACATACCTAGGACGGAGCTTCCCTTTCTTGCCAAACCTCATCACCCCTTTCATAGGTGAGACTTTAAGAAAAACCCAATCATCAACTTGGAACTCTAGTTCCCTTCTCCTTACAGCTGCGTAAGATTTATGATGACTCTAGGATGTCTTAAGTCTATATCTAATGAGTTGCACTTTCTCCATAGCATAAAGGACTGAATCTGAACCTATCAAAGCTGCTTCACCTACTTCAAACCAACCAACATGAGATCTACATCTATGCCCATACAAAGCCTCATAAGGGGCCATCTGAATGATGGAATGGTAGCTATTGTTGTAGGCAAACTCAATAAGAGGAAGATGATCATCCCAACTACCTTTGAAATCTATCACACAAACTCTCAACATATCCTCTAGGGTCTGAATGGTACGCTCTGCCTGTCCATCTGTTTGTGGATGAAATGATGTACTAAGGTTAACCTGAGTACCAAGACACTTCTGAAATGACTTCCAAAAATAAGAGGTAAACTGAGGACCTCTATCTGAGATGATAGACAAAGGAACCCCATGAAACCTCACAATTTCGTTAATGTAAATCTTGGCATAGTCCTCTGCCGAATCTGTAGTCTGGACCAGTAAGAAGCGAGAAGACTTAGTCATCCTATCAACTATCACCCAAATGGAGTCATGCTGTCTGGGAGTACGAGGTAACCCTGTGATGAAATCCATATTGATCACTTCCCACTTCCAAGTAGGAATATCGATCTCTTGAGTCATACCTCCTGCTTCTGATGTTCTACCTTGACTTGCTGGCAATTGCGGCACTTACTCACAAAGTCTGCTATATACCTCTTCATGTCATTCCACCAATAGACTTCCCGCAGATCGCGGTACATCTTAGTGGCACCTGGATGAATAGAATACCTGGAGTTATGGGCTTCTGCAAGAATGTGCTATCTCAACTCACCCACATAAGGAACACACAATCTACCCTGGTAGCGAAGTACACCATATCCCCCTTGGGAGAAAACCTCCAATCTCTGATTGTGGACTGCACCCTTAAGTTCAAGCAAGATTGGATCACTTTCTTGCTTTTCCTTAACCTCCACTACCAAAGAAGATTTTGCCCCATTCTGAACTATTACACCATTGTCTGATATGCTCATAAGGCGAACTCCTAAGCGAGCAAGCCTGTGAACATCCTTCACTAGATCCTTCCTTTCGTCCTCAACATGGGCTACACTACCCATAGATAATGTGCTAAGAGCATCTGCTACTACATTCGCCTTACCTGGATGATAATGCACACTCATATCATAATCCTTAAGGAACTCAAGCCATCTCCTCTGGCGAAGATTCAACTCTTTCTGGGTGAACACATACTGAAGTCTCTTATGGTCAGTGAACACATCTACATGAACACAATACAAGTACTGTCTCCATATCTTGAGTGCAAACACCACTGCTACAAGATCGAGGTCATGAGTTGGATAGTTCTTCTCATGCACCTTAAGTTATCTAGAAGCATAAGTTATAACCTTATCTCGCTGCATCAACACACAACCTAGGCCAACTCTGGATGTATCACAATAGATCACATAACCATCTGAACCCTCTGTTAGAGTCAAGACATGAGTGTAGTCAATCTAGTTTTCAATTCTGCACAGCTTTTCTCACAATCATCTGACCATTGAAACTTGACCATCTTCTGAGTCAACCTAGTCAATGGTGAGGCTATGGATGAAAATCCTTCCACGAACCTTCTGTAATAGCCCGCTAGACCTAAGAAACTTCTGATATCTGTAGCATAGGTAGGTCTGGGCCATTGTTTCACTGCTTCTATCTTCTGTGAATCTACTCGGTTCCCTTCGCTAGATATAATGTGACCAAAGAAAGCAACGGATTGCAACCAGAACTCACACTTGCTAAACTTAGCGAATAACTGGCGATCCTTGAGAGTCTGTAGAACAATATTAAATGACTTGCATGTTCTTCCTCATTCCTAGAGTAAATGAGGATATCATCAATGAAGACGATAACGAACAAGTCCAAGTACTGTTTAAACACTTTGTTCATCAAATCCATGAAAGCTGCAGGAGCATTGGTTAGTCCAAACAACATAACTACAAATTCATAATGACCATACCGAGTCCTGAAGGTTGTTTTCAAAATGTCACTATCTTTGACTCTAAGTTGTTGATAACCCGATCTGAGGTCTATCTTTGAGAAATGGCTAGCACCCTGAAGTTGGTCAAACAAGTCATCAATCCTAGGGATGGGATACTTATTCTTGATTGTGACCTTTTTCAATTGTCTATGGTCAATGCACATTCTGAGAGAATCATCTTTCTTCTTTATGAACAACACTAGTGCACCCATGAAGAAATACTAGGTCTGATAAAACCCTTATCTAGAAGGTCTTTCAACTGCTCTTTCAATTCCTTAGATCTGTTGGAGCCATTCTATAAGGAGGAATAGAAATAGGCTGGATATCTGAAAGGAGATCAATTCCAAAGTCGATTTCCCTTTCGGGAGAGACTCTGGGAAGATCTTCTGGAAATACTTCTGGAAACCCACAAACTACTGGAACTGACTCAAGAGTTGGGGTTTCAGAGATAGAATCCTTAACGCGAACTAGATGATAGAGATAACCCTTTGAGATCATCTTTCTGGCCTTAAGGTAAGAAATGAATCGACCCATAGACGCTAAGCTACTACCCTTCCATTCTAAGATTGGTTCGTCTGGAAACTGAAAACAAACAATCCTAGTTCTACAATAGATTGAGGCATAACAAGAATGTAACCAATTCATGCCTAGAATTATATTGAAGTCTACCATTTCTAACTCTACAAGATCTGGTGAGGTGACTTTCTGAGAAATTGTGACATGGCAATTTCTGTATATCCGTCTAGCTATAACTGGGTCACTGACCGGAGTATAGACTGAGAAAGGTTCTGAGTGAGTTTCTGGACTGACACTGAATTGGACTGCTATGTAAGGAGTTACAAAAGAAAGAGTAGCCCCTGGATCTAACAATGCATAAACATTAAGGTGAAAGACACGTAATGTACCAGTGACTACATCAGGAGAACCTTCCTGATCTTGGCGAGCCTGAAGAGCATACAACCTATTCTAGCGTTGCCGCCACCTGTACCAGATGAGTTACCCTACTGAGTTGGGCGACTTGTTGGTGCTGATGAAGTTGTAGACTGATGTCTACCATTACCACCTCCTTTACCCTGTCTAGAAGGACAATCCCTCAACCTGTGACCAGACTGACCGCACCCAAAACACCCTTTCTTTCCTGCAAGGCACTCGCCTGGATGGTTCTTACTACACTTAGGGAAAGTGGGGTAAGTCTTGGTGCCTAAAACACTTCTTGAGACTTATAGCCTAGTGCTCTAGCCTTCTGGTCAAACCTGTTCTTGGAGGATGGAACACTAGCTGATGAAGGGGCTGGGGATGAAAACTTCTACTAACTCTGCGAGCGATTTCCACTACCCGATTTCTGCTGAGAATAGTCATAGTTCCCAGTCCTAGCCTTCTTATTCTCCTTGGCTGTTCCCTAAGATTATCACTCTCAACCTGCTGAGCATGAGTCATAAGCCTAGAGATGTTCATGTCTCCCAGTAAGATAGCATTTCTACACTCAGTTTTTACCAAATCGGACACTCCATACAAGAACTTATTCATCTAAGCCCTGGAAGTCAGCAACCATGTGAGGATCATACATGGAGAGTTGGTTAAACTTGAGCCCTTACTCTTGTACTGTCATGTTTCCCTGCCTCAAGTTCATGAATTCCTGAGCCTTTGCCTCTCTCAACTTTATTGGGAAAAACCTGTCCAATAAAGTTGTTCTGATTAGTCATACTGTGAGCCAATATCTATATGGCATTCCTGAACTCAGTATTGGAGACTTCTTGATCTGGGACTGGAGGAGCTGCATTTGCATTCCTGGCATTCGTATTCCTAGTGTTGGCTCTACGAGGAGGCATGATCTGAAACGCAGAACGTCAAGTTAGAATGAAATAAGATCATACCTCACGAACGATGAGAGAAACAAGAAAGTGAAGTTTTTGCTAAAACACTTCATAGTCTCCCTCTCATTAGATGTGGTGCAATTCACACCCATGAAAAGGACTTTACTTAATGCGGCTTTTCAGACATCCTAGGACACTTAAACCTAGCGCTCTGATATCAAGTTTTGTCACGCCCCAAGCTACCCCGAGATGCGGACACGGAACCTAGGACCACAAGTGATCCCAAGTTAACCCTGATGGCATGATCATGAGCATACTAAAGATAATAAACTTAATGCGGAAGCTAAATCATAATTTAAACTAAAAAAATGGGGAATACCCATATACTATAACTAAGATAAATGAAATATTGATGAGTTTAATACAAAGAAGTTATTAACTCAACACTAAGATGAAACTATATATGTCTGAAATAAGCCTCTAAATGACTAGAAATACTGGGACAAGCCCCAGCTAAGTCTAGCAAAAACTGAAACTAAAAGACTAAATACTGAAAAGTAACTCATGACTATTGTCCTTGGAGAATGAGGACTCACCACTGAATCTGCTGAACTGGAAATTGGGAATTGATCTAAGCGTGATCAGGATACTGAGAACCTGAACTACATCATGAGAAGATGTAGCGCACGTATGTGTCAGTACTTGGAAGGTACTGAGCATGTAGGATAGAATAAAGCTGAAATAAAACATAACTGAAGAAGTACAAAAGCAAGTATAATAATCTGAACATGATTTACTAACTGAATGCAATGACCAATTTATAACATGTTGAAACTGAATACTAAATATACTGATAAATGGTCAATGCAAAAGAGTTTGACTGAACTATGGGAGCTACTAATAACCGATAATAATACCACACGAGCTAAATATGGAGTCCGATGTATACGCCCCATCGAGAGGACCCAATATACCCTGCCAGAGGTATAAAGACATGATGGCGTGATCACTAAACTGATTGCCCACAGAGGGGACTTACAACCTACTTGGCTAGTAGTTCTGGGAATAATTGGGTACGCTGAACCCTAGTCTAACTCGGTATTTTGCTACTCCCAATGAATTATGTTTAACTGATTATGACTGAGTTTCTGTAAATACTGGATAGCTCAAAACTGAACATGCAAACTGAGAATACAACGTTTAATCTGATAATGATGCATTAATAACTGAGGCATGTATAACTGAATAATTGAAATATCTGACCTAGCATGTGTAATTCAAGATCTGAAGAAATACATAGCTAGGGTTCTGAAATTCATGCGATAAACTAAATAATAACTTTACAATCTGATTTGGAACATATATTTAATAAATTCATCAAGTTCTATCAAAGTTTTAGAAACCCTAGGTTTAATCATGATAAGAGAACCAAGAACTGACTGAAAACTAGGGATCCAATGGGTGAAAGGAACCCACTAGTGAAATCTCACATACTTGGTGATGAAATTCACGGAGAAATATTCAGATTTTGGGGATGGAAATGCTGGAACCTTGTTGAGTCTTGACTAGGGTTCTTCACCTTTTTCTCCTTTCTTGCTTCTAATTTTCTAAGTTTTTTATTAATGATTTGACTTAGGTAAGTTTTAGTTATGTTTCTAGGCTTAAACTAACTAAAATCTGATGATTTAGGGTCAAAACAACGTATCTTGGGGTTTAAACAAAGTGGGAAAAGACCAAAAGACCCCTGAGTTAATTGTTGTCGGACCAAACAACGACCAGGACAGACGGTCCATCATTCCATCGATGGTCCGTCTTTTGGGTCTGTTCGACAGACCTTTACTAAAACGGGCATAACTTCTTATTCGGAGGTCTGATTTTAGAAAGGTTGGTGGCATGGAAAGATAATTCAATTATTTATCTGTGAGTATGTCATAGGACACCTAATACATTTTGTGCTAAGAGTTATAATCGATTGAATTTGACCCAAATGCATTTCCCCCTAAATTGTCTGCTAATTTCCATCTACGGTCAGACCTACGGACCGTAGATCGAATGACGGTCCGTGCTGGTCAACCGTGGTTCATATCAGAGAGTGGGTGAATGGGTTGTCGATTGTCTGTCACAGACTACGGACCATAGTCTAACATACGGACCATAGGTCCGTCCGTCGATCAGGACTTAACCAAATTTTCCTGGGCTGAGATTTTGGGGGTTTCTGACCCCATTGACAGATGTGCAGGACACACCGTGGGTCAGGATACGATCCGTCAATGTCCGGTTGCACGTGTAGATTTTTCTGAAAAGCTTGTCTTTGGTCTGTTTTGGATACGGGGTGTTACATCATCATTCCACTCAATTGTCGCTCTCTTCAAGAGATGGAAGAGAAGATGTGTACGGTAAGTATTTTTCTACTTGCTCAAAAGTGGAGAAAAGGTAAAGAAAAAAAATTTACCTAGTATTTTCAGGAATAAAGTGAATCTACTTTCCATGAAAAAATTAAGTTTGAATTCTTGAAATAGTGGGGTTCATGAAATAAAAAAAAATCATTGTGAAATTGTAAATTTTGCATCTTTAAAAAAATGCTCTAAAAGAGTGTTACAAGTGCATATATATTAATTGTGGAATAAATCACATGTTATTATTTGGCTATAATGTGATGATTTTTAGATCTAACATGAGAGTTTTAAATAAATTATGAAAACCATTTTGAGTAGTCATTTAACATGAAATGTTATGGTGAGATAAATTTCATTCTTGAAATGAAAAAAAAAAACATAAAACATGTGATGAAATTTTCCTTGTCAAGTCACATAATATGGAAATAATTATGAAATGCAATTTTGTTGGTTGTGTGAGTCTTGCAACTCCTTTTGATTCAATTGTGTAAGAAAGATGTGACAAATAAAAACAAATGGAGTTTGCTAGCCTAATAAAAATATGAGTTGTGACTAACAACTTGACTTGATAATGTGTTTGCAGTACAAGTACTTTGAAGGTACAAGCAAACTAGATGAGAAAAAATTTGGTGTTATTTAGTGGGATGAGAAAAGCAAATTATTTTTTGCTATCTCTATTATGAAGGTTGAAGTAAAAACAATAAATAAATTAAACTTCAACTAGTGAAAAAGTGAATTGAAACACTTTATTTTGAGAAAATAATTTTTCTAATTTTGATCAAATGTGAAAGCACCAATATAGTGGTTGTATACAAAATCGGTATTATAACGGTAAATTTAGACTCATGAGGAGAAAAACACAATATTTGTGAGATCATATTGATCGTTGTATACGATCAATGTTTATTGTGTTAAAACTTGTGATAATCTTGCAGATTCATGAACAAGGCCTTAGCAAGATAAAGAGTCTGAAGCACATGAAGGGGGATAAAAATTGAAGCTCATAAATTCTGAGTCATATATGAGGAAACCCAACTTGGGCACTAGAGATCTATAACCAGGTTCAATGAGAAGAACAAATCATGTGATTACTTGTTGTGAGATGCACTACTGTTAATTTAAACTCTTAATGAAAGTATGTATCTCGTATGAGTGGCGTGTCAAATTATAGGAGCACCCTTGACAGATTTCACCTATGTGAATATGAAAGTAGGTCGCTTTCTATGAGAATGGGCTTGTTCTAAAAAAAACTCATGAAACCGGGATAGCACAAGGTCGTAACGTGCTGGCTATTAAAGCTTATGTCAACACATTGATTATTGTGTGTAAGCAGTAATTTTTTATTTCCGTTAAGCAGTCATAGTTAAAATCTGACACCACTACTGACTCTGGAGTAAAAGTCATTGTTTTACTAAGTGAAGGTTCAAAGCAGAGCACACCTTCATTATGCATAATAGTCTACCTTCAACTAAGTTGTGAAAAACTCTCTTATCTTAATATTAAAATGAGTGGGGGATTGTTGGTATGACATTTTAATATTAATAAAAATATATATTATATGTCACATTATATATCATGTTATGTTTATTGATAGACATTACATTTGTGCCTCTTTACTCTCATCAATTGTGGAAGAAAGTGATCATTAGTTTTTAGTAACTTATGTAACCATCAAATCTTCATTTCATCCATTATTCTATATTTATGTCTTGTAACTTATGTAACATTTGAGTCATTCATTTGGAAAATTTACTATCCACTATCTCCTATTCATTGCAGGGAAGAATTCATCACCTATAAATAGTGTAGTCTTCATTTGTGTTGAGATACAAGAAGAAACAAGAGAAGTACAAGAAAATATAGAGTGAAAAGATGAGTAGTATTATATTTAGGTTTGTGTAGTGAAAGAGAGAGTTGAGACATAGAAAATGTTCTAAGACTTCAACTATATTCACTATACAAAAGAGAGTATTATATGTTGAAGGAAGGTGTTCTTTTGTGGAGATTTGGACTCTTCAACTAATCTAGAGTTGTTTGAGTTATACATTGTTGTTGGGTTGTTGTATCCTGGAGGAAAAAATCAAGAGTTATACTGCTGGACCGGTGTAGATTATGCCGCAGTGGGATTGAATCTCCTTAAAGAGAGCGATATATCTGTGCCTCAGCCTAAAGATTTGCTTATATATTTTTGTTCATTTTATTTCAACTGTAATTTATTGTATTTGTGGTATATTACACCATCAGTTTGGATATCCGATATGAAATTTTGGTGTTGTATATTTTCTCATAAACATAAAAATCTCATAAGTTCTAAAACTATTAAAATAGCCCTAATTATTTATTAAATCTTATCAAATTGAAATAGGTCAAACTAGAGTTTCGCATGTGTTTCATGAGTTAATAATGTATTAAAATAATAACTTTTAGCATTAGAGGTAATGAGGTCAGTTGGATAAGTTTGGAAGTCAAACATCAAGGGACGACCAAGATGTTCGACGACTAGACATCTATGTGCTTGTGTGTGTTTTTGTGTGTCTTTGCATGTTTTATGTATTTTTTGGGGTTCTATTTGATAGGAGAGGATCCTAAGACCTAGATGAGAATGTTTAGGGTTTGACGTCCGGGTACGACTCCCAAGGGACACCCTAAGGGTCCTTGAGGAGGACCCAAGACTTGGCAAGAAAGCTGTCAAACACTGCCCAAATGACGACCCTAGTCGACGGGCAAGATTGAATGATGCCCCGTTGTTTGGGGGCATAGATCCACACTTTGTTATGGGAGCTAAGCCCCCAAGAAATGACTCTCTGAACCAAACGACGCCCAGCAAGATCGGTCTTTGTTATGAAACAGAGTGATGACGTGGAGGAAAGCCAGAGTGATGACGCGGAGGACAACGAGGCTAAATCGAAAGATAATTTTATTCAACCTAGAAGGAGTAATCGTGTGAAAATACCATCTAAAAGATTTGTTGACTTTGTCTAACAGAACGTGGGGGTAAAGCGTGCACGCTAAATATGCGGCAAGTGGAATAGCAAGTATCGGATATAAATCTATTATCTCTAGGCGTAGTTAGTTTAGACTATCGTTGTTGCATCGTATCCCTATTTCTCGTCTCTATTTTCTTCTGTAATTCTCTTCTCATCTCTTCTGTGTTTCTTCTTATTTCCTTGCAGTTCTCTAGTTCTTTGTAATCTTAATTGTTGTAATTTGTTCAGTAATTAATATAAGGATTAGTTGGTTGTTATTGTGTTTGTTTCAGCCTTCGTTCAAACGACGCCCAATAGATGGGTCCGTCGTTTGGAAGCCTGCAAAAGTTGTCTGCAATTCGGCCATGCTTGGGGTGTTTTGATTAATTCATCCCAAGTCTTTTAAAGGGTATTGACGGTTGTTTTAGGGTTTTTTGGTATTTTAAGTTAGTTTATACTCCTAGAACCTAAGTTAGTCTTCACTTTTCAAAATTAAAACCTCCCACCCAAGAAAAACTCTCTCAAAACCCCATTGAAGCTTGAACTCAAAGTAGAGCTTGGATTGAAGGTTTTGGGTGATTTCTTCACCAAATCTCGTGGGTTTCTTCATAGAAGGTATGGTAGTTCATCCTTGAATCTTCTCTCATTCAAGGAGCCAATCCAAAGACTTTTCAAAAAGGATTTCAAATTCCTAAATTCTTCTATTTTGAATTCTAAGTATGGGTTCTTGCATAAAAATGTTTTAATGAATGAAATATGATATTTTTCAATGTTAGTTGATGATTTTACGGTCAAAAACTCAATGAACCCATGAATATGCAAATCCTCAATTTTAACTTATGAAGTGGGTTTAATGTATATGATTAGATAATGCTAGAGTTGTGTTTCTTATGGCGTATTGTGAATTACCTACTGCCTTTGTGCTTTATTATGATCATTTTATGGAGAATTGAGAAAAGGTGGTAAAGGCTTGGATGAAGGGTAAGTTGATCTATCTTGCTTAGTTCTTATTGAATTGATCTTGTGTGTATGTGTGTGTATTGTCATTATGTCCTTGAAGACATTGACATGTTATAATGTATAAGCATGAGTTGTGTTTTAATTCATTTTCAAAAAATAAGTTTTTTATAGGTTTTCGACTTTTTTAGAGTCGCCACTTAATTTTTACAGAAAAATCAAGAAAACTTTTGTTTTCAAAAGACTTAAACAGAAAATCGATTTGAAAACTTAAAAGGGGGTTCCAAAATTCTTATTTATATTTTAGGAAGGTTTTTACGGCATCTAAAATATTCGCTAAATCGCGATTATCCGACAACTAAGTTATTTGGCTAAAAATATTCTAACTTAATTTTTGAGATAAAAATTATTTGAAGTTGTTTGAAAAAAGGAAGTATTAATTTTACTATCTAAGTGAATTTTAATTTGTAAAATTTATTTTAAGCATATTTGCTTATTTAATTTAATCGAGTCGTTAAAATAAAGTGACGTCTTATGGGGGATTTGAATTTTTCTAACCTTAAAACTAATAATAAGTATCAATCAGCAAGTAAATGATAAAGTAAAGAGAGAGAGAGAGTTGGGTCCAAATCCAGTTTCTGTCCGCCTGGACCGGTATTTGGACCCATTGCGCTTTGGGTTTTTGACCCATTTCAATTTTGTACCTATACTAAGTTCTGGCAAAATAATACAAAGATGACAAGGGCTTAGGCCCAATTTTAACAAAATACAACATTAAATAAACAAAAAGTTGGCTTTTGGCCACACGACTTCAACTCTTCAATTGACTTCATATCCTCTAATTTTGGGGGATCTGTTCGTCGATTTTAAGGTTGAAAGATTCGATGGAGAATTTGAGCATTTACGGCTCTCTCGAAATGCAAGAGGGGAGGCAAGAGTTCATGGTGAACTCGGACGGTTTTTACATGCATAAAAAGGGAAAGGAACATTAGCATACGACCTAACCAAAACGGACAGTAAAAAAGAACATACTAAATTATGCAAAGGGAAGCAATGAGGCCAAACAGAAAGCTAAAAAAATGACTAAAGAATATGCTGATGGTTCCAACTAAATTAATTAACATGGTAGTTAGCTATATGCACTACAGTGATCAAAATCAAACTTCACTTATCTACATAAAATATTATAATGAACAATATTTTTTATGAGAATTAAGTAAAAGGTGAGCCAACAAGAAACCTACAGACATTACTAGCATATGCATAAGCTGGGGAGGAAACGTAACAAGCTAAAAAATAAACATGATAGGCAAGTCTCACATACTACTCCTTTTAAAAAAAATAGTACAATTCAACACTAACAAATTTAGCACTTAGAGAGCACTTGAACAAAGGGCGATTTTTCAGCAATAAACTCATACTTAAGTCGCTAACGCGCACACATGAATGACCTTAGACTTTGAACAAGAATCTACAAAAAACTGCACATTTAAGACCGGCTCGAGAAAAGAGAGCGCTCATGCACAAAAAAAAAGAAAAGATTAACAACAGTACTAGGATGATAGTTAACTTAAACACGAGACAATCGATTAACACACGAGAGATCTTACTAAGCAAACAAAGTAACTCAAAACTCTAAGAGACATGCTACAAGCTGCTGAAATTATACCAAATATTTAACTATAATTATCTATCAATTAGACAAAATAAAGAAAGAGGCTTCCCATATATTAGTTAGACCTCATATTCCACACATATAATGTAAGGGAAAGAATTAATTCAAATAGAAATGGATTCACTGTTAAAGAGATTTGACTGACATTAACATGAACTCAAATCACAACAACTACAAATTCTCGTATTTAAATACAATACTCAAGAAGACTACCAGATGGTAACTCGGGAATAGAATATAAACATAGCTAATTTCTAGAGCTTTTTGGACTAAAACTTCAGTAAGCTTAATCATCCCATAGGACTTGCACCAACTATAAAATTAGTCAAAATCTATCCCAACACATTAACACCTCCCTTGCATGCAAGAACAAGAAGAGGACATAGCTACCAATTTAAACAATGATGAAAATATCTTACTAATCTTGAAAACATTTTAGATACATTAATAACACAAAAAAAAACTTCTTTACACAACAAATCTTCGGGACTAGTAATTGAATAACAAAGTAAGCAAGAGAACTTAATGCCAACTAACAGTCAAAAAATTAGAGTTCAAAACAGCTTAGAAGACTAAAACACTATGCTATTTATTGAAAATCAATTTTAATAAATAAATTGGCTAGGCCAAGGAAAGTCGGTCTCTACCAAAAAAAAAAAAAAGGCCCAAGACAAGTTACAATCAAATAGTCAAAGTCGAGAAAGACACGCTAGAATGTGATCAACATAGCTAAAACTAATCAGCTAGCACCAAAACTAAACATGAACTAAAAAATCACTAAGAACAACTAAACGGAAAGTATAGAACAACTACGAATCCAACAAAAAACAAAGCTAACAAGAGATGTTTACCTTTGTTGGGGCAGCGAACGGGAGAAAGATGAACTGAGCTTCTACCACCACGCGACTCGGATTCGAACAACAACCTAGAGCTCTAAGCGAGCTTATGCCGAATGAAAACAGAGGAATCGAACTAGACTAGGACTGATTCCCTGTTATCATTCTTTAAACGTGTCTTTTATCTATTTTTCAAGCTTTTTCCTTAGTATTAGTTGAAAGAAAACTTAATCGTTGATTTTTATCGCCTCTTTTCTCAAAAAATTTCTTCCAACCTTTTTGCTCTGTTCTCCCAAAAATATTTTGGCCCCTTTTTCCCTAAAACTTTTCTCCAAAAAAAAAAAAAAAAAAAAGTCAGAGGGCTTAAATAGAGGAGATTTTTTGGGAAAATGGAGGGATATCAGGACCAATTCCAAAATTCAAAATTTTTTCAATTCCCTTCTTCAGAGATGAGATTGCTAACAGCTAGAATTCGTACCTTTCTCAACGGAATGAGAATGGTATCCGTCCGATTTTCTGAGCAAAGGACGAAGAGCTACAAGATAAAAACACCTGGATTCGAGTACGAGCGGGAGAAGAGGACGACGCGCGATTGAGTTGAGTCGCTGCTGGACTTCCCGATTTCCTGTAGTCTGGGTCGATTTTTTGGTTTTGTCGCGTTGGAGCACAAACACGCACAGGTGTCGGGTCGGTTGTACGCATTTGGGATTGATGTGTGTATAGTTGGTGTGGTGTTTGCTAGAATGGGGTTGGGCTGGGTCTTTTTGGAATTGAAAGTGGGCTGGGGGGAATATTGGATTGGGCTGCTGGAAGTAAAGGGAATTGGGTTGGGTTTTTTTTGTATTAAGAAAAGGCCCAAAATCGATTTGGTTGAGATATTTGGCTATAAATAAATTAATCAATAAGCTTCTAAATTTTAACGAAATAAAATAATTGACTTGATTATATAATAAAAATAGCGAAAAAAATAAAAATAGAATGAAATGCAAACTATTATATAACTAAACTAGCTAGTAAAATATTTAAACAAAGTAAAATCTTTCGAGACGATTTTCGAGTAATCATAAAATATACTAATCATAGACATAATTATGTAAATCATATACATTATGTTAAAATTATAAAAGTGATGAGATTAATCTAAAATAACTTACAAATATTTTAAATTTTATAAAATCTAATTATTTCAAATCATTTAGAATTAAGAAACTCGATAATTAATTCATGTTATGAAGGTCCAAAATAGGGTGTCAACAAGTTGTATTGTGAAGTTGTCAATGTGTGTCTTGAAGATGCGCTGTCTAAATGAGTTATAATATGATTATTGTAGCATGATTATGTGTAGAAGTCAACGTTCTGAATATGGTGGTTATGTGAAGAGTGTTCTCACATATACTTCACACACACTTCGAATGAATGGATGAAGTTAATTAATGAAAATGGGGGATTCTAGGGTAGACATCATTCGTGCGTAGAGATGAAGTGTCTAACACCAACCCTACTATTCCTAAGAACTCTAGTGAATGAAGAAGGGGGATTTTGGAGTGGACACTCTTCGTGAGTTGAGATGAAGTGTTTAGTAGCAACCTCCCTATTCCCAAGAGTTTTCCAAAGAAAGGTTGGAGGTTGGATACTCTTCATGACTTGAGATGTAGTATTCAAAAGTAACCTCTAAGATTAGTACATTTCGTGAGTTGCGATGTAGTACTTTAATCCCTTAACCTATAGCTAATGAATGTCTAGAACTCCGTAGGGCCTTATGCTTAGCGCCGAGAGGATTTGAAGAAGGGGTGGATCCTCCTCGTGAGTAGAGATGTTGTATCCAATGTACCTCTTGAAAGAGCACTCTTCGTGAGTTGAGATGAGTTACTTAGAAGCAATCTCCTTATCCCCTAACTATGCGCCCACATAGGTTTAGCTATTGGAGACCCATGTAAAGGCGAAGAGAATGACCCTACATTAGGCAAGTGGGGATCCCTCATCCGGTAGGGGTTAATACCGAGATTCCATGCCTAGCTCTCATGGTCTATGTCAGTTAAAGCTAGCCCCCACAAATTAATTTAAATGAACTAAAAGTCTTCTTAAGGGTGTACTAGTTAGGGTAGGTGGTGGAATGGGACTCTATCTATCCATTGCACAAGTAGACATTTGAAGAAGTCTTGGTGTGTCCTTATATGAAAATGTATGATGGGTTACTACGTGATGTTAATGAAGTAAGTTGACTTTATGTCTAATGTTATTGAAGCATGTTGATATTATGTCTAATTTTGATGAAGTTATGTAAATGATGAATGTGATGTGTCTAGTCTAGCGTAATTCCTAAGGGGCATTAAGTGAAATTAGTAGTATAGGATACTACTTTCACATTGAACAAAGTGTAACTTGGGGGTTGTCTTGGAGGAAGGTCTTCATGTGAAGCTCTTGAATGTATGTATGTTTCCTCTAGTAGCTTTAGTAATAGATGTTGACTTGTTAAATGAAATGAAGTATGCTTATATTTAGTAGTCTTAAAGATCACTTAGGTGGGTATTGAAGAGGTTGTATGAGCAGTCTCTTTATGTCTTACCTAGGTGAGTCTTAGCTAGGAATTAGAGTTTATAATTCCTTAGGTTACATAGGTTTGTAATCTTTTTTCGAGGCTCAGAGTTTATGAAGTGGAGTTAAATCCTATAGAGGTGTAGGTCGTGGTTTTTACCCTTTATGAGTTGGGGTTTTTCGCGATAATATATTCTGTCATTATTTTATTTGCTTTACAAAACGTAACTGCTCTAATATGCAAAGGAACATATAGAATATACATGTTCTTTAGAAAAATTTGGGGGTCAGAATTCCAACAGAGTGAAGATAACTGGGACATGGAAGAATGAGAATGGAGAAATGGAAAGACCTAGAAGAGAGTAGAAAGAAAAAAAAAGTAGTCAACGACAGGTGATTTAGTCGAGGACATGTGATTTGTTGAAAACAAGAAATAGTGTATATGAAAGACGTAGAAGAGAGTAGAAAGAAAAAAAATAGTCAAGGACTGGTGATTTAGTCGAGGACGGATTTATTTACTGAAAAACAAGAAATAGTGTACACATGTTGTGCGTTTTTAGAAAAGTTAACTTTACTTGCAGCAAAACTTTCAAATAACATTTTTATTTCTTTTATATGATCTATACGTAAGTAGGAAAAAATTCTAAAAATATATTTACATATTTAAAACCAAATAACAAAAATAAAAAATAACATAAAAATAAGTTACAAGCAGAGAGTTAGATGAGGTGGAATATATTTTTATTTTATTTTATCAAACCGTTATGATTGAATTCATCTGATTGATCACAAGATTACACCCTTAAATGTTAGAATCACTCTTCTTCTTTATCAACATTTAATAGATAATATATAATAATATTACTTGTGCCATTTCAAAATAACAATTTATGACTCGTGTGATTTGCGAATCAACTATATAAACTACTAATATATCATCACATTTGAAGAATAACGCAAAGATAATAATATTATAAAATAATGACTGGTTGAAATTGTCATACCTTTCCTTTGATTTCTCACATTTATATGCGAAGTTAATCCAACAATAATTGCATATCTAATATAATCTCGTAAGCTAGATTTGAGAAGAAAAGTTGATATGTTTGGGTTTGTGTTATATGTATCGAGAGAAGTGGATGGTGAATACTAAAAACTCGAAGGTGTCCATTGTAGAGTGTTTTTCCATGGACAGGAGAACCAATGTAGGTTTTTTACATGGTCCATTGGATATAATCCTAAGGAGAAACCGACGTTACTTGTGGTTTTGATTCTTTTTATCGAACTTATCTCTCCAGATTTGTTTGCAAACAAGTCTTTGTTGTCTATAGCATCGGCAGATGGAAAGCCAATAGCTATAGATAAAGCTACTCAAATCAAACCAAGATCCGGCACAAGTAGGGTCAAGGTTATACTTGATCTAGTGGAAAAGCTTCCAAAACATATAAGATTGCAGTTTGAGGATAGAAAATCTGGTAAGTTGAATGAGGGATCACTAGATTACACCCTTAAATGCTAGAATCATTCTTCTTCTTTATCAACATTTAATATATAATTATATAATAATATTACTTGTGCCATTTCAAAATAACAATTTATGACTCGTGTGATTTGTGAATCAACTATATAAACTACTAATATATCATCACATTTGAAGAATAACACAAAGATTATAATATTATAAAATAATGACTGGTTGAAATTGCCACACCTTTCCTTTGATTTCTCACATTTATATGCGAAGTTAATCCAACAATAATTGCATATCTAATATAATCTCGTAAGCTAGATTTGAGAATAAAAGTCGATATGTTTGGGTTTGTGTTATATGTATCGAGAGAGGTGGATGGTGAATACTAAAAACCCGAAGGTGTCCATTGTAGAGAGTTTTCAATGGACAGGAGAACCAATGTAGGGTTTTTCCATGGACCATTGGATATAATCCTAAGGAGAAAACGACGTTAGTTGTGGTTTTGATTCTTTTTATCGAACTTATCTCTCCAGATCAAGGTACAATCAAGGAACAAATATCGGTACTTAAATCTTGATACTATCAAGCATTTCAAAAAAAATTAAACACTGATTATCGACAACGATCTTTAAACAAAAAAGCGAGTGAAAAAACTAAACAACACAACTTGATTGTCAAAACCCCCGGCTACCCTCGAGACGCGGACACGGAACCTAGGACCACAAGTGATCCCAAGCTAACCCTGCTGGCATGATCATGAGCATACTAAAGAATATAAACTGTTGCAGAAGCTAAATCATACTTAAATGAAAAGATGGGGAATACCCATATACTAAATCTGAGATATATGAAAAATGATGAGTTTAATACAAAGAAAATATCAACTCAATGCTAAGCAGAAACTAACTATGTCTTAAATAAGCCTCTAAACTGGACTAGAAATACTAGGACAAGCCCCAGCTAAATCTAGCAAAAACTGAAACTAAATGACTGAAGACTGAAATTAAACTCATGATTGTTGTCCTCGGAGAATGAGGACTCACCACTGAATCTGCTGAACTGGAGATCGGAAATCGATCTATGTGTGATCTGGATGCTGAGAACCTGAACCTACATCACGAGAAGATGTAGCGCACGTATGCGTCAATACTTTAAGGTACTGAGCATGTAGTATAGAGTAAAGTTGAAATAAAACAAAACATAACAAGCACAAAAGCAAATATAATAATCCGAACATGATATACTGAATTCTGAGCTAACTGGATGCAATGACCAATTTATAACATGTTGAAACTGAATATACTGATAAATGGTCAATGCAGAGAGTCTGACTAAACTGTGGGAGCTACTAATAACCGATAATAAAACCACATGATCTAAATGTGGAGTCCGATGTATACGCCCCATCGAGAGGACCCAATATACCCTGCCAAAGGTATAAAGTCATGCTGGCGTGATCACTAAACTGATTGCCCACACAGGGGACTTACAACCTACTTGGCTAGTAGTTCTGGGACTATTTGGGTATGGTGAACCCTAGTCCAACTCGGTATTATGCTACTCCCAATGAATTTTGTAGTTAACTGATTATGACTGAGTTTCTGTAAGTACTGGATAGCTCAAAACTGAACATGCAGACTGAGAATGCAACAATTAATCTGGTAATTATGCATTTATAACTGAGGCATGCATATCTGAAGTAACTGAAATATCTGACCTAGCATGTGTAATTCAAGAACTAAAGAAATACATAGCTAGGGTTCTGAAATTCTTGCGATAATCTGAGTAATAACATGGTAATCTGATTTAAAACGTATACTTTAACTAAATCATGAAGTTTTGTTGTAATTCTAAGAACCCTAGGTTTAATCATGATAAGAGAATCAAGAACTGACTGAAAACTAGGACCCAATGGGTGAAAGCAACCCACTAGTGAAATTCCACATACCTGCTGATGAAATTTATGGAAAAATACTTAGATTTTGTGGCTGGAACTGCTGGAATCTTGTTGCGTTCTTGAACTAGGGTTCTTGAGCTTTTTCTCCTTTCTTGCTTCTAATTTTCTAACTTTTGATTAATGATTTTGACTTAGGTAAGTTTTAGTTATGTTTCTAGGCTTAAACTGACTAAAATCTGATGATTTAGGGTCAAAATGACGTATCTTAAGGTTTAAACAAAGTGGGAAAAGATGAAAATACCCCTGGGTAAGTTGCTGTCGGACCAAATGACGACCAGGACTGACGGTCCGTCGTTCCATCGACGGTCCGTCGTTCGGTCCATAGGTTGGGCCTGTTCGACAGACCTTTACTAAAACGGGAATAACGTTTTGCTCGGAGGTCTATTTTAGCAAGGTCGGTGGATATGGAAAGGTAATTCAATTATCTATCTATGGGTAGGTCATAGGACACCTAGTTAATTTTGTGCTAAGAGTTATGACCATTTGAGGTTGACCCAATTGCATTTCCCCCTTAACTGTCTGCTAGTTCCCACCTACGGTCAGACCTACGGATCGTGGGTCCACCTACGGACCGTGCTGGTCATCCGTTGCTCTTGTCAGAGAGTGGGTGAATGGGGTGTCGATCGACGGTCACGGACTACGGACTGTGGGCTGACCTACGGATTGTAGGTCCGTCCGTCGATCAAGACTTAGCCAATTTTTCTCGGCTGAGTTTTTAGGAGTCTCTGATCCCATCAACGGTTGTGTAGGACTGACCGTGGGTCAGGCTACGGTCCGTCGATGCCACCGTTGGTTGCACCTGCAGATTTTTCTGAAAAGCTAGTTTTTGGTCTATTTTGGGATACGGGGTGTTACATTGATGTAATTAGTTAAACACCACCTAATTCACAAAATGTTAAGCTGAAATAAACCTCCATTCTTGAGCATTGAGATCAAAACAAAAGACAAGATCTAAAACTAACAAAGAGTGCTAAACAACGAAGTTAAATCTAAACACCTTTATTTAGTGAACTAAAATAGGTATACATAATCGCTAAAACAAAAACTAAACCCAACACTTCACATCAAAAGAGGAAGGAATACGAGTGTTGCCTGGTTCTGGGCAGCGACTGGAACTCGAGCCTGGACGTGACGAATTCCAACCCCACTTCGACTCAAAATAGTCGCGAATAAACAAAATTTCAATGACAAAAATAAGAACTCCCAAAAAATTAGCGGGATGTTCTTTTTCTCGCCTCCAAAATCTCCTCCCCTGAACAGTAAGGGTGAGGGGGTTTATATAGGACAAACTCGGGGTCGAAATAAAGGGGAAAACGATGTGGGACTCTGGAAATTTTCAAATTCTGAATTGGGTCTTGGGTCTCTTAATGTGAAATGGGTTTAAAGAATTTGGGCCAAAATTTTGGGTTAAAGGTTATCTGATGGTCCAAATATGGACTAAATAAAGTCCCTGAAGAGAGTTTCAAAGGGAAATGAGATGGACTATAAAGCCAACTAATTACTCAAGCTTCTTAACTGTAACAATATCAAAATAATTATTTCAAAAGGAAAGATCTTAATTAAATTGTCAGTTTAAAGAAAATAAATTGCATACTTAATTGAAGCTCTGTTTTTTGGTAAATCAATTTAGTAACTCTTTATTCAAATTGAAAAATTATATAAATCTATATATTTTAAGTATAAAGATATATAATCCATATGAAAAAGTGGCAAAAAGTGTTTGCAAGATAATCTTGATAGTATTTTTGATTTTCAAAAACAATTATTTCCCATTATTCAATATTTAAGAAGCTTAAAAATTAATCAAATCATGGAGGATCAAAATTGAGTGTCAACAGGCATCATCACTATAACATATATTAACGCTACTTCAACAGAAAGCCTAAATAAATTGAACTCTCTAACAGTCTCCTTCTACCATTCTTAATTTATCCATTAAGAAATCGAGCTCTTCAATAATTTTATGACAAAAAGAACAAAGATGATGAAATGAAAGTGACAAAATGAACTCATATATTCACCTAACAAAAATACTACCGGTACAAGATTCTGAATTGTCTTAACATGATATGACAATAAAGTAATAAATTATTGTTTTAGGCATATCATCTTCTTAGTGTTACCCCCTTATTTGATTTTAGTTGTAGCAGATTGATTTAAATATATTCACACATAAAACTAAAAAATAAAAAAAAATAAAAAGATTGATTTTAGACATTTAAATTAGTCCACTTTAACATCAAAAAAAAAAATCAACTATCTTCTTTTTACCCCTTTGGTCACTGCAATTCACAAATCCAATCAAAGATCAAAACATTAAAAATCATCCACATTTCTATATATAACTCTTAATCAAAAGTTTTAAATACCGAAAAGGGTAAAAGAAAAAATTGAATGCAAATCAAAACAATTAACCAACATATATATGCCTGAAAATTGCAGCAACAATTGGAGAAAAAGCTTCGAAAGTTATAGTGATAATTAAACTTACACACCTCGTCTAAAGAATTGCTCTTTTCGGAATACTTCCTTGCCCACTCTGATTTTAAGTGTGTTTGAACGAGAAAGATTTTGATAATTGATAAATAGAGGAATAGATGAAAGGAACTGGTTGCGCCAACATCTACTTTTCAAACCGAATTCGACTAGGATAAGGAGAATGTCAACCTCGCGAATTAGAAGTTATAAAGTTGTGGAAGTATTTCTTTTCGACAAGTAACCAGTAAATAAACTTTTCTTTTATAAAGGATTACGCATGCAAGATAATTTTCTTAATCAAATCGGTAAACTAGACAAACTAGGAAGCAGAAGTAAAGAAGGAGACAAAAGCCTGAAAGAAGTAGAAAAGCAAAAACTTGTCACGTGAACTTGCAAATTTGAAGTAGAAAAGGAAGTCGAAACCAAGTAGAAGAAGGAGTTAGTCATTAAGAGAGTTTTCTTATTCAGTTAAGGTAAATTGCGTCGAAGTTTTTCCTTTCAAAGCAGAATGCAAGGAGGAGTCCTAACGTGAGAAGGAGTTCGAGTCAAGTTCGGTTTAAAGAAGTTTTTTTAAAGCGGCGAAGACTAAGTTGTGTTGAACAATACTTAGGAGAGTTTTAAAGTCTATAAATACTGCAATAGTTCATGGAAGAATTTTGCGCACTTACATAGAGAGAAGATCAAAACAAGATCAAGAGTTTGAGATTTATCGGGGAGTGTTGCGAGTTTGTAAGGAAAAAGTTGTAAGATTGTAATTAAGAGTTTTGATTCCAATCAAGTGTGTGTGTGTAGGATTCGTCTAACAAATTTGAGAAACTTGACGGACGGTAGAAAACTTAAACCTGGTTTTTTTTGTCTTGGGTAGCTAAGAATTACAGTTTGTAATTCCTTAGGTTACATAGGTTTGTGATCTTTTTTGAGAATCATAGTTTAATGAAGTGGAGTTAAATCCTATAGAGGTGTAGGTCGTGGTTTTTACCCATTATGAGTTGGGGTTTTCTGCGATAAAATATTATGTCATTATTTTATTTGCTTTACTAAACGTAACTGTTGTAATCTGCAAAGGAACATATAGCATATACTTGTTCCTTAGGAAAACTTGGGGTCAGAATTCCAACTGAGTGAAGATTACTGGGACATGGAAGAATGAGAATGGAGAAATGGAAAGACATAGAGGAGAGTAGAAAGAAAAAAAGTAGTCAAGGATAGGTAATTTAGTCGAGGACATGTGATTTGTTGAAAACAAGAAATAGTGTACACATGAAAGACCTAGAAGAGACTAGAAAGAAAACAAGTAGTCGAGGACAGGTGATTTAGTCGAGGACAGGTTATTTGCTGAAAAACAAGAAATAGTGTACACATGTTGTACGTTTTTAGAAAAGTATTTTTTACTTGCAGCAAACTTTTTTAAATAACATTTTTATTTCTTTTATATGATCTATACGTAAGTAGCAAAATTCAAAAAATATTTATTTACATATTTAAAACAAAAAAAAATATATAAAAATAAAATAAAAATAAATTATGACTAGAGAGTTAAATGAGGTGGAGTAGATTTTTATTTTATTTTACTAAACCTTCATGATTTAATTCATTTTATTGATCACTAGATTACACCCTTAAATGCTAGAAAACTCTTCTTCTTTATCAACATTTAATGGATAATTATATAATGTTATTACTTGTGCCATTTCACAAAAACAATTATGACTCGTGTGATTTGTGAATCAACTGTAAGAATTATTATTTAATTATTATTAATTATTTCTTACTTATAGCCCAAATTTACTTGCAACCCAAGTAATACCATAAATAGTATTTAATAAGGAATAGATCTCATCCGTACATTGGTTATTTGATAGACGTACCAGATTAAGTTATAACCTCTATAAATTGGTCCTCCCTCCATGCACCCATTAGGGTTATCACATATTCTCTACAATAATTCAATCGTTGACGGTTGTGATAACATAAAGTTAGGGCAAGGAGGTAGAAACCAATTTACGACTAACGCTTCCGCTTTTCTCTGTGATGATGTCTTCCTCATCAGGTATGTACTCCTAACGATCTCTATGTAAGATTATCGTGTTCAAGATCCTTATATTATGTATCCAAGTATTTAATCTTATATCAACTATATAAACTACTAATATATCATTACATTTGAAGAATAATGCAAAGATTATAATATTATAAAATAATGACAGGTTGAAATTACTTTACCTTTCCTTTGATTTCTCACATTTATATGTGAAGATGATTCAACAATAATTGCATATCTAATATAATCTCATAAGCTAAATTTGAAAAGAATCATGTATAGGTAAATTTACTCTTATCTTATAAGCTAGAGAGATTATTCCTATTAAATCTTCAACTCAAATAAAACATTTCAAAATAAAATGAAAAAGAAACATAGTAATAAAAAAAAGGAAGCATAATGTCAATAATAGTCCAATTGATGAATAACGGAATATTATTATGCAAAATGTGATATTTAAATTTTTTTAAAAATCATATTTATTAGTAACTAATATAAATGGCAATTTATGGACGGAAATTGCCATTTATCCAATTGAATTAAGCCTTTAGCCACTTTGGGAAGTTGACAATGACAAGAGTAAAAGGTTTTGTCGACTATGAGAGGAGTAAAAATACAAATTAATTAATCATGAAGATTCATAAGAACAGAAAAAATAATTATAAGAAGTTAACATGATGTAAATCATAAAAAACGCACTAACAAAAAACTAATTAAACATTTATTGATTTAATATTAACCAATGCATGTTGTGACGCTTTCTCTTGCTAACATGTGGTCAAGGAAGAGATAATGACATGTTGATATGACGATTGTTGGTGTAGTAGATGGACTCAGGGCCAACTCAACAAAATTGGGGGCCTAAAAGTCAAAACTTAAATAGGGGCCCTATTATTCTTTTATTTTATATTTAAAAAAATAATAATAATGTACTATATATATATTTAAGGTCAAACACATAAACAGATCCCTAAACTTGTTGGATTTTTCCCCTCAGGTACCTCAACTATGTTATTTCCCTATTGAATCATGCATAATTTGTTCCTTTTAAACACTGTTGGCTGATAGTGGAATCAGATTTTGTGAGGGGTATTGGTAGGAGATACACATGTTGTTCCAGAACTCATTAGTTCAACTGATTGTGAAACTGTTCAAAAATAATTTTGTTTTACTTCAAGTTATTTGAACACATTATAAAACAAATGAGACTAACACAAAGTTACTCTTCATTCCTTCAATCAAAATTATTACAATACGAACACAGTTGAAGACATTTATATTTTAAAAAAAGCCGATCAAAATCAGCAAAAAGAGTCTAAAATGAACAAATTATGGGTGGTTTAATGATTCAAAATCAAAATGGCGTAGTTGAGGTACGTGAAGGGAAAAACCCAACAAGTTTAGGGATTTGTTTATGAGTTCGGCCTTTATTAAAATCTATTTTTCTTGTCTTTTTAGATGTGAAGTCATTAATTACTGTTTTCTAATAATTGTTTTAGTAATTCCTTTTAAATTGATGATATAGCTAATACATTCAATCTCACATTGTTGATCTTAGATAAGATTTTTCAATTTTAGTTTCGAAAAACTTCTTTCAGCCGAGGCAATAGTTACCGGAATTGTTAACATTATTCTATAAGCAATATAAGCATTAGGAAAAAATCAAGTATTTTTATTTGATTGAGTATTTTCATTAAATCATTATGTTTTACTTGTATTATTTCTCTTGATAATAACTAAAAGGAGAATAAATATATACTTACTAATTAAGAATATCAATAATAACAAAAGTTCAAGAGAAATTATAAAATTAAGTTAGAATAATAAAACCTGACTCACGAATATGATAAGTTGATATAATAATATTGAAATAGTCTTGCGTTCCTTCAATATAATGATTGCTTGTTGCACTTCTTAAGATTTTGAAGAAGACACTCAAAAGCAAATTTTGTTCTTTTTTGACTTGTAAGCAACAATAAATCAATTTTTTAGGAGAGAGTTCAACATTGAAAATAAAAATAATATAATAGAGGATAAAAAAGATGAGTATAAGGTAAATAATAATATAAGGTCAAATTTTTCTGAGATGAATAAGAAAACACAATTTCCCACTTGAGAAAATTATTTTCATAAAATATTTCATTTCCTTAGAAAAGTGGGAAAAACTAACGGCTATTTTTATTTTTTTGTTATACTTCTTACATGTTTTTTTTTAAAAAAATATACATATAATTTTAAGTAATATGTGTAAGTATTTTTTTTAAAATTGAGGGGCCCCAAAAATATGAGGCCCCAAGCGACGACTTTAATGGCCTAGTGGTTAAGTCGGCCCTGGATGGACTCTTTGTTAAGATTGGTGCCTTTTTTATAATAAGTTGTACCGGCCTTCACAGGGTAACTTATAAAAATTGTTGTTTCTCCGATTCTTTCCGCTTTTATCCATCAAATGATAAGATTGGTTAGTGAGTCAATGAAAGAAACAAGAGTTTAGTATATCGAAGGGTTCAAGGTATTTGAAATTGTATTATGAAAAGAATTTTGAAAAGATGAAGGAATAAAACCTCTCGTATAATCCCTTGGTTTGTAGTTGAAGGATTTATTGAGTTTTTGCCTATGAGTTTAGATATGACTGTGGGATGTGAACTAGTTCGATACAAACTTACTAGATATTTATCGACTTTTCTAAAGATCCAGTTTTTGTTTGGGTGGCAAGGAAAGATGTGTGGAAGATTCTATGTCGTTATGTCAAGCTAGATTGTTCAAATTATGATAGGTAACTTATTGATGATTGACGGTGTGGACCTATAGTTTTACATGATTAATGAGGATTTCGAAGGAATTGAAACTACTTTCCAGACTGTTATGATGTGTTACAGAGGCTTTTGATAGTGAGTAGAGGTTATGAGCTTATAGTATAACCAAATTATTGGAGTGACCAAGAATTTCTTAAGTGTTAGTATGAAGTATATGATGGTTTTGAATATTACTTGAAATTTGGTATCTGAAAAATTACGTGGAGTTGATATTGAGTGTGATTTAATTGTTTTATCTCGATGGTAAAGTACTTTAGATTTAGGAAGTAGTGCTATAAATATTAGGTGTGACTCATATATGTTATGTAATGCTTAAATGGAAAGAGAGAGCCATATTTTTTTATTTTTTTAAGGCTACAATGTGTTTTCTAAGGAGACTTTGATACTAGTGACAGTTTGAGAGTAAGGTAAATGGTTGGTGTAGTTATGATGTTTGTTGGTATTAAGAGTGTTAGCTTCAATGGAGTACTGGGAGGAGTATGTGGGGTTTGATGAATCGAGTGCTTGTAATGTTGTGATGGGGATCAGACTGGTTGATTGTGGGTGGCTAAAAATTGAGAGATGGAGTCAGATGAATGAAATTTTATTTATATGGGCCCTATGGAAGGAGTATCTTTTGTTATTCGACCTTACTTCTGTATATTCTTATGTGACCAACTACTTCATTCTTGACATGGTTTAGAGTATGATTCACTTTCTACGTTCGTGTATATTTTCGCTTCTATGGGTGAATTCCTAGTGGTGGATCGGGTGTACCGATCCTGTGATTTTTCTCGTAGGGTGGCATCCTTGGTTAGACTTGTTCATTTCAGTTACGGAAGATTTGGTGTTGTTTGGGATAGTTAAAGTATACTAGTGATTCTACATGCACGACCTTGCTTATGAGAACTTATATAAGAGCTATGAAGAGTTATCATTGTCTAAGAGTGTTGTTAGAGGTTCTACATTTTAAGTGTATCGCTTGTTGGGTGTTTACTTGATCATTTCCTTCTATGGGTTAGATAAGTTTGATTCTCCCTTAATGAGTACTCAATATCTAAAGATCAAATTTTTATAACTTAAACTCGTGAAAAGATTGTATTGTAAAAGGGAATCTTAATAAAATCTATCATGATTTGTGCGTTATGAGTGTGGGGGATAGTTCAATTTCACTTCTGGTGGTAGGTGGTATTGATTCAGAATTTGATTGTGGTTATGTGAAAAAAAATAAAAAAATAATCATGGTGATTATGTTATAGTCCAGAGTGTTTCAGTTTAGATTGAATTCAGGGGTTATTCTGTGGGTTGATAAAAGTTTTATTCGAAAGTTCAGTTCTTAGTATCTAATCTTGATGAAATGGTCTTAAGGAGGAGCTCACTTGGAAAGACGAACACCGACTGGTAGGTCATAACTGAGCTTTGATATCGTTGTTTATCTTCCTTCTTCTTCCTTATGTTCGAGGACGAACATGGATTTTAGTGGTGGATAATGTAATGACCCAGAAGGTCATTTTTGAAATTTTTATAAAATTACCGTTTTATACATCTCGGTAGTTTCCCAGAGTCACTTTTGATCAATTTGTGAAGTTGGATTTGAAATTTTTGAGCTATTTGTTAATTACGATTGTTTAATTAACGGGTGTTTTAATATAATTAATTTTAGTTAGTAGCTAATGGCTAAGTGCATACTTTATTTAAAAATCCAATACTATTTGGCACAAATATATTAAAATAAATAAATACGGTTAAACAATTATGTACAAAATTACTTAAGAAGCGAGAGGATCATAGTGAGAAAAATATTTGTGCGGCACTGACAAGAGGAAAACGACCTCCCAGTAAGCAAATCTTCACGATTTATGCCTTCTTATCTTATTTCCGCACGTATACAATGTTACTGATTTGCGGAGATAAGATAAGAAGGCATAAATCGTGAAGATTTGCTTACCGGGAGGTCGTTTTACTCTTGTCAGTGTCGCACAAATATTTTTCTCACTATACACCTCTCGCTTCTTAATTAATTTTGTATATGATTTTTTAACCCTATTTATTTATTTTAATATATTTGTGCCAAATAGTATTGGATTTTTAAATAAAGTATGCACTTAGCCGTTAGTTACTAACTAAAATTAATTATTTTAAAACACCCGTTAATTAAACAATCCTAATTAACAAATAGCTCAAAAATTTCCAACCCAACTTCACAAATTGATCAAAAGTGACTCTGGGCAACTACCGAGATGGGTAAAACGGTAATTTTGTAAAAATTTCCAAAAATGACCTTCCGGATCATTACATATATAAATAATACTAAATCAACATCTCTTTCTCCCTTTTGAGTTTAAACTTCTAAGCAAAAGATTGAGATCAACTTAAATCTATATAGACAATTTTTGCTTTAGGTGATGCACACACAAAAAAATTGAGATCTCAATGAAAAATTATAATCTTGTGTCAAGAAGTTCTTGATCAAGAAACTGTCGATCTATTAGCATTCTCTCCAACACCGGGAGTTGCTAACAAAGATATACTCCATCTCAGACATTCTTCATATAAAATTTTCTTGCTTAACTTACTCGAGGTAATCAAATGTCGTGTCCTATAAACATTCGAGTTCAAGTGATTCTTCAGTATCACTATATACCATCTTCATCGAAAACCTAAAAGAATATAACACAAAGTCAACTCTCAGATCATTGAGAAACCAAAAAAGTACGAAAAATAACCCCTATAAGAAAAAAAATGAGAGTTAAAGTACTACAAGCATTCATATCAAAATATTTCAAGTTTGGAAAGCTTCTTATCAAGGAAAGAACACACGAACGCTCATCTGATTTCACTAACAAAATGTTAGGTAGGTAAAATCATTTGATATTATCAGGATTGAATGGAAGATTTGTTGGTGCTTCATATTCTTCTTCAACTTTGAAGAAGAATATGAAGCACCAACAAGGTTTCCCTTTAATCCTAACAATGTCGAACGATTTTATCTTTCCGATATTTTGTTGGTGGAATCATATAAGCTTTCATATGCTCTTTGCTTGATACGAAGTTTCCTATATTTGGAATATCTCGAAATGTAGGTTTGTAGTATTTTGACTCTTTTTTTCCTTAATTATTGGTTATTTATCGCTCTTTTGGGATCCTCAAAATTTGAGACTCGACTTCTTGTTATGTTTCTTAGATTTTGTATGAAGATGATAGTGATACTAAAAAATCATTTGAATTCGAAAGTTTGTCGGATATGACATTTTATTCCTACCTTTTGTTTCAGATTTCTCTTTGTTTTATAGAGCTCAACCTACAAAGAAAAATAGTGAATATTTTAATCTAGTACAAGTTTGCAATTACTAAAATCTTTTTATTTTTAGTAATAAAATAAATAAACATAAGAGGTTGTTTCATTTTTTAGATTTAGAACATCAAATCAACAATTTTACTAGTATTAAATTCAAAAATCCTAAAAAAAAACTATGTAATATAATGCTAATCGAAAAGAAAAAGTAATTTTTTAAAAAAAATATAGAAAAGTAAATTTTGAATAACTTTTATTAGAGTTTTAATTCTTAATGAACTTTTTGGACTCTTCAAGTCTTTAACCTTAATCAAGAATAAGCAATCTAGCCTTTAACTATTTAGAGGAATTTAGAAAATGATTTTATACTTTTAAGAAAATCAAACAGGTTCTATACAGGTATATCACAATTTGTAAAACATTCGTCAAGGATCACAAACTAGCCATATCATTGTCTCTTAGAATGTTCGTGAATAGACAAAAAGAGAAACTTAAAACTGATGTTAGAATTCACAAAAAACAGTTATAGAAAGAGCAATAGTATAAATCAAATTGAGAAGAATAAAAGGGGCAAACTTGAGGACAAAATTGAGCAAATAATTTGTTGTTGATTTACCTATAATCATGGGTGAAATGGAGTGGAGTCCAGGAAGGCAGGAATGACGAATTGGCACTATTAGAATTTTTTTATTGTACTAACAATGAAGCCTAGAAAATGAATTTCGAGGAAGAATGGGGGAATTTTGTTCCTTTTTTTTAACACTACTATGTGTATTGAGTTTCTTACTTCACACATAGTACTCTTTCTCTGTACATTCTATACTTCTGCCTATGACGGGATATATATAGTCGAATCTTGCATATATTTTACCCTCTTATTTTTTATTAGATAAATAGATATTTAATTCTTTTTTGACCTTTGACTAGATGTATTGTTGTATTGTTATTGTAATACGACAAATGATTTGCGTACATTCTACACTTTTATCTTTGACTAAATATATGCACGTTAGACCCTTCTTTGACCTTTAACTAGATATATTAATATAATTAATGGTAATTTTCCATTCAAGTATCAAAAGTCTAAGATATATTGTTGTTGTAATATAATTAGTGGTCATTTTTCATTCAATACCAAAAAGCTCTTATCATTTTTTTAATGGACATTTTCCATTCAATACCAAATAGCTCTTTTAATTTTATTAATGGTATTTTTTCATTCAATACCAAAAAGCTCTTTTCATTTCCATAAGTATTTTATGTGAAAAAATCTTTTTCCAAGAGAGTAAAAATTATGACCTTTCTCTGTACATGACTATTCTGAAACTCTTCTCTATGATCGAGGTCAAACTCCAAATAAGTTTCTAATTGTCCTTTGTAACACCTTAAGAATTGTTTCCTATAGTTTTGCCTCTATTCTCTTAATATTCAATAGCGCTACCTTATAAATGAATTCCTAAACATAAACAAGACAACACCTGTAACAATCTGAATGTAGTATCAATCAAGATCTTATCTTTGAACTTCTCCAAAAAAAAAATAGCCATCACAAACTAAAATACCCCTACATAACCAAATTACAATAATCAGACTTCACTGTAACAATTTGTTTTTCAACACTTTTTGAATTTTATAATGATTGGTTGTTTTACACCTATAACAATATTAGACCAGTTAAATAATATAATTTTACTATTATAGCAAAAGTTATTCAAAAATCA